>JAAOAI010000388.1:0-98186 GCA_013758895.1 Fusarium bulbicola
GGTTGGGAGGGCTGGGAGGGCGAGCTAAGCAACAAGCTTAAAATGTTTATCACGAGGTGTGGGTGGGTATGACGCGCTGGCTTTTTTGTTTGCTCTCAATCGTTAATTTAGTGGCGAGCAATCATTTCATTCTGTCAAAGTTACACAATCTCTTGACCCCGTTAACCGTTACAGTTACCCCAAACTCGCCTCCAAAGATCAACTTCTACGCCCAGCTTTTGCCGAGAAACCTGTCAAAGATCCCGAACGCTTGGGGCCTCCGACGCCAAGAGATTCTGTATCATCTTGAAAGGGAAGGAGATAAACATGACTTGGGGAGGTTATTCCCAATCATCAGCTAACGTTTTAGGGTTGGTGGCTGGGTCAGCCAATTGCGCTGAGATGCATTATCTCCATCCTCATTGAGATTGGCCGTGCAAATCCGGGGATGCGATCGGGCAAGGTGGGAATTTATTACGTTAAATATTGTTAAAAAGCTGACGGGGTAACTGGGGTCGTTGATGTTTAATTTCGAGCGTGTCTCATTGGTTGGCATTTGAGTCAGGACAAACACTGCTAGAGACAGTCTCAGTTTCATCACCACGCCTGCACGCATTCTTCTCCATTCAGTGAGAGTATCTCAAGACAAAAGATCATTCCATTCTCCAATCGGGCCCCGAAACTCTCCCTTATCTCTTGGCCAACTCCAACCCGGTCAGATTACAACCGCAATCTCTCTCACCATCCAACAACAACCCCTTCTCCTCAGCGCCAAGACAGCCGACCAGTCTTGGCAGTGAAAAAAAAACCAAGAAATCACAAAAGCCCAAATTGGGTCCCCAATGGGGAATGTCCCGCGGTTATCCCCAATCCACAAACCAATAACATCACCACTCTCTTTTCTTGGCGAACAGCTGGTCGGCCGCACGTACAAAGCCACTCACTGTAACACTAGCAAAAGGGCCCAGGTGTTATTATGACAAATGGAAATCCCAAACTTGGGAGTAATCTACGTCAGAGTCTGGGGAAGCTTTGCGGGGTAAACAAAGCACTGTATCGATGGCATTTGGGTGCGTAGGCGACACGGTAATAATATGGATAGAGGGGAGACAAGAGTCGCGGTCGAAATAAGAAACCGCCGTAGCGGATCAGAGACATGGAAGGGCCCTGCTGTCATCACTTAAAAAAAAGGCACGGCTTTTTACCTTTCGGAGAGAACGTCCCCTTCTGGAACGGCAGTCAGAATCACACCACCCATTCACGGCGTAGCAGTTTCACAGGGGGGGACACAAATGGTTGCAGCCGATAAGCTCTCTCATTTGTTTATCTAAGGCTGCAAAAAAGAAAAAACCCCGGCGGAGCGAGGAAGCTAAGGTATTCTTAGCTCATGCGCCTTCTCGTCGTCTTCGAATGGAGACTCGGGGCGATGTTCTTCCCCGACCGCTTTACCGCGCATCTGCGCCCAGACCGTTTTGTACACGGGTTTGGCAAATAGCGCGTCCATGTCTTCGAGGGTGATACCTGTGAGATTATTCATGTCAGACACACTGTAGAATAAGTCTAGAAGGATTGGTTAATGTAACGCACCTTTTGTTTCGGGGACGAAGAACGTAGCCCAGATTCCCATGCACACGAGGATCGAGCTGAAGAAGAAGTAGGCGCCGTAGCCTAGGTCGGAGATCATGTAGGGCGTTGAGCGCGCGATGATGAATGATCCGAGCCATGTGTCGGCTGTCGTGATGGCGACGCAGAGCATGCGAATGTCGAGAGGGAAGATCTCGGATGCGTAAGTCCACGTGATACCCTGCCATGTCGCACAGATGATGATGGCGTTGATGTAGACGCACACGATGGCGAGGTATCCCCATCCATCGCGGTTCACAACTCCGGCTGCGGCTGCGGCTGCTGGGTCGGCTTGCATCACGTACCCGCCGATATACCACATAGGAATACAGCCGAGTGCAGCACCCCAGATGAGACCCTTGCGACGACCGACCTTCTCGACGACCCAGAAGGTGAAGAGTACCATACCGAGGGTTTTGGAGATACCATAGAAGCCAGTGGAGAAGAGCTTCAGGGAAGTACCTGGAATTCCGAGACTCTCAAAGATACGGGGTGCGTAGTAGGTGATGATGTTGACGCCAGTGAAACTCTGTAGAAACATCAGAGCCATTCCGATACCCATGCGGTTACGCACGCCCTTCTGGAAAAGCTTCTTGAACTGCTGCTTCTTGCTCATCTTGTTCGTACTGCGCTCCTCAACCTGCGCACGAATATCACCCATCTCCCTCCTCACATACTCATGCTCTGCCGGAAGACCCCTAATCTGCGCGAGAATCTTCTCCGCTGCTTCAAAGTGATCACCACGTGCCAGCCAGCGTGGCGACTCAGGACACCAAAACATACCGAGTGCAAGACCCAAACCAGGAAGAAGTTGTACCGCCAAGGGAACAATCCACTGGGTCTTCGTGTTGACGTCGATGGTGCGGTCAGTAGCGTAGTTGATCCAGAAACCAAGCATACCACCGCCTTGCGAGGCGATTTCGAAGATACCCACGAGACGGCCTCTGATGGACGGCGGGGCTGTCTCGCTGATGTACACGGGGACGGTGAGGGAGGAGGCTCCGAGGCCGAGACCGGCGACTGCTCTGCCGCCGTAGATCATGTTGAGGTTGCCATTTGCGGCGGTCATGAGGGCGCCGCCGAGGAGGAAGACTAGGGCTGCGCCCATGATGGTCTTTCTGCGACCCCATTTCTCGGCGATGGGGAAGGTGAACAGCGCACCGAAGAAACAGCCAGCCTTGATATGTTAGAGAAGAGGGAAGAGACCAGAGTGAAGGGGGAGGAGAGGTTACCTGGAAGGTGGAGACGATGTTTCCCTGGATGGTGTCGCGTTGGGTCTTTTCGACGAGGTCCAGGCCAAAGTCCCTCATGAAAGAGGTCAATGCCATGGTACCTATCTGGTCAACACGGGTCTATCATAGAGCACAGGTGAGTGGTGCAAACCTCCAATAACAGAAGTATCATATCCGACTGCTCAAATCAATACATCGCCTTGAATTCACGACTTGAGAACTCACTGGCGAGGGCGGACATGCTAGCCACCGTGGCAATCAGGTGGATTCGCCAGTTCCGCACCTCAGGCGGATCATTGGTGCCCGACGCATGAGTATTCCAGCCCATAGATTATCGAAATGAAGCAAAGTTATAAGTAAAGATATCAAGATGAGATATTTCTCTCAAAAGACAAAAGCTGGTAGGTGAGTAGATAACTGGCAAAAGTCTCTGTCTTCCCCTCTTTTCAACACGGGGACACTGCGGCCTTTTTATCTTCATGATGACGATGTCTTGCTGTCCGAGTGGCTGGGCCGTTGGAAAGAGGCTCGGGGTCTATTTTGCTCCACGTTTTCCCCGTGGGGTAGGCAAACGAGGTATCGTGGGTGTGAGTGTGGAGTTGCCAAGATTGGGATGAGGGGAAGGTCGAGGGTGCGCTTTTCCGTGGTGAAGAGGGATGGGATTGCATTTCCGTGTGTATTTTGTTCATATGGGTTGCGGACGTTGATATTGTCTCATGATTGTTGATGACGTACGTGTAACACCTTCCATCAATACACTTAGAAACAGGCTTGTGATAGATGTCAAATATCGACCCTTGGGCGATTCAGAAATCGAAATGTCTCTGTTCTCAATGCCCTCTTACAAAGCCCTCTCTCCGCCAAGTCCCTCAATCATAAGGGTCTAATCGCCGACTCTTGGAGATCTACCAACCGGCCCGCCATTCAGAGTTTAGCTCCCGTTACAAGCTTCAAGCATAAATTTAAGCGTTACCGTCTCCGCTCCGACGCCATTGGCCCTCGGCCAACAGAACTATGCTCCGAGACGCACCTCTTCCCCGCCTGAATCAGTCGATTGCTTATGGCGAATACTACCCTGTGCTTTATTCTCTCATAGGGACTTTTACAAGCGTTTACTTGGCGCCAGTGAAGGCCTTTGTAGATGAGTCGTTATTGTCTCGGCGTTGTAACGACTGCCGATCTTCGTTGTTGCTTATCATGAAGGATCTCGTTATCCCCATACTGCAGCCTAGCCATCATGTTGTACGACTGGCTGGTTTTACGCACCGAGGTGATCTATTGGCTGCACGGCCACGTTCTGTCTGCTCGTGAGAAGTCATTTCTCGGGACAACTCGGACACTGTTGTCTGAAACTAGCATGACTGCAACATAGATTTGTAACCGAACCCTGGATCATCACCGTGTTGTTACATCCCCGCACTCAACGCCCCATATCTCGAATAAGCTTAAATCACTTGGCGCCAGTAAACACCCCGAAGAAGGTCAACAACCTGGTTGAGCTTGTGGAGATAACTTCGGAGGATCGGCGTTTAAAGGAATTACCCCACGGGGATATCGTCGAACCGACGTTGTTAGTGTCTGGTAGCTTCGTGTTATGGGCGTAAAGACGTCTCGAGTTGCGGAAATCAGTATCCGTTGTGAGTCATTCGTAGTCAATTACGTTGAGTGCGCTGTATGGATGCATTAGTTGTAGGTTCTGGCGAAGATGGGGACATGTGTGGCTAGTGATAAGCATAAATGATGTCTATTCTTTTTGTCGTTTTTGGATTCTTTCTTTGTAACAAGTAACCCATTGACCCAAATTCAAACAGTCTATATTTAATCCAAAGAAACTCCTACCCCTGGTTGGTTTCAAGCAATTTAGCGATCTCAGTGTGCCCTTGATCAAGATCCTCGTCCCGCGCTGTGTGGCCGTGGAAGTCCTTTGCCTCGACCTTGGCCCCGTGAGCCAACAGAAACCGTACCACATCTTCATGTCCATGCTCAGCTGCCACTGACAAAGGAGGCTGCTCTAATATAGGATCAGGGGCCTTCGTGTCTGCCCCCTTCTCGAGGAGTCGCTGGACAACACCAAGGTACCCTTTGGCCGAAGCTACGTACAGCGGCGTTTTGAATGAGTCAGCAATAGCTTCGATATCAGCTCCATGCTGTAGAAGTAGCTCCACGCTATCTGGCATGTTTCTGAAAGCTGCCCAATGGAGTGCAGTTCTCAAAGTCTCATGGTCTCTGGTCTCGAGATCTGGACTGGCATCAAGAAGCAGCCGCAAGACATCCTCGTTTGCTGCCGAAGCTGCCAAAGACAATGGGGTGTAATTCATATCATCCGTAGCGTTAAGATCGGCACCGTTCATGCTTAGTATCTGTGCAACGCCAGTGTGTCCGTTAGTAGCAGCCCAAGACAAGGCAGTGCGCCCGTATGGCTCGTCTTTAGCTTCCTTCCGGGCACCATGGTCCACAAGGCACTTAACAGCTCCTTCGTGGCCTTCACGTGCTGCCCAGAGCAAGGGAGTCTGCCCATCTGTATCGGCCAGTTCAACATCTGCTTGCTTGTCGAACAATTTGCCAATGGCTTCAACGTTGCCAGCCTGGGCAGCAAATGATAAGGCAGTTCGACCAGTATCGTCCTGAAAATCCACGTGAGTCGCACTTTTGGGAGCCACTGGGTTTGGATCATAGTCGACCGCTTTGTAAGCGACGTCATCGAAAGAAGGAACAGCCATCATAGACAGAGACTTTAGCTCACTGGCAACATGATTCAAGACCAGCGTTCGCACTTGACCTGGTTCATCTTGACCAGTTTCCAGCATCTTCTGTGCCTCTTCGGGGATTTCCCCACAGAGTGGGCAGGTGAATTCATCCCGATGAAAGTTCTTCTGTTTCCTGGCAGAATAGGCACCAAGAGTGCGTGGATCAGGAGCCTTTAGATATTCTGGGTGAGTCTGAAGGATATGGCGGCGCCATTGATGTTCGAACTCAAAGACCAGCGGGCTTTCGTGGCCGATATCGCAGTACCATGAGCGCGTATGAACTCTTTGCAACCACTCTTTTGAATGCATTGAATCCATGTGTTCTACACAGTCTTCAAGATGCACAAATGACTTGAGAGCTTTTGTGCATTCGGGGTATATGCAAGGATAGGGTTCGATGTGTGTGTTTAGATGATGTGTCCAGAATTCCAGCATGTCATCGTCGGATCGCCTCAGCACCAGCTCCTCGGTGCAGAATGGGCACCGAACTCCACTTAGCCTTTGAAGGGTATGGGGCCTGTTGGGCTTCAGTCGTGCCTTAATCTTGACAACTTCGGGTAACGGAGGATACTCGGACAAATTGTCTTGTCCGCCAGTGGAAGTTTCCCCACAGGAGCTCCAAGGCCGCCCTGCTGGTGTTGGATGTTTGCCTTGTAAGATAGTGAGACGCTTTTTTACAACTGATTCTACCAACTGGTCGCACAAGGCTTGGCGTGCAACTGGAAACCGATCGCGAACAGAGTTTGCGATTTCTCTGCGAAAAGTGATATCCTTCTCAGTTAATATAGTCGTTAGGAATAACTCGATTTGTCGAGCTGAGTAAGTTCTGATTTCGGCAGCTATACGGTGTAGCTGAGTCATAGCAGACTCTGCGGCGCATGCAGCATCTTCCCACGTCAGCCAGTAGGCATCCTTTTTGTCCGAAGAAGAGAAATCATCGAGGTATGGTTTATCGGTGACTTTTTTACAATGATGACGTTATCTATATATTCCAAACACGTGTCAGGCGAGGGAAGACCAGAATATTGCGTTGATTGAACAAGGAAGGAAGCTGACCTTGTGTTCCGCAGCTGAGCAAGGCCTTGAGACTGCTGTCAAGCCTTTTTTAGACAGCGGTGCTCGATTAGAAGCTACAAATGCTAGACGGTTTGGTCACGATGATCAGACGCCGTTGTCTTTGGCTGCTGAAATAGGACATGCTGGCGTGGTAAAGATATTATGCATGAACGGTGCGGACTTTGGTGCTATATGTGGTGAGGATAAGTATACTCCGTTATCCCTGACAGCAATTAATGGACACGAAGATACCATGCGGGTTCTTATCGATGCCGGTTCAGATATGGGGGCCCGAACCGTGTATTGCAACATGGCTCCACTCCACTGGGCAGTTTTCAAACACCGGGTAGAGAGCACAAGGTTACTCCTACAGCGTGGCGCCCTGGTAAATGCTAAGGATGCATTCGGAACCGCATTATGCTATTCCGCAGGGGAGGGGGAATTGGATATTGTCAAGTTACTTCTCGAGCATGGTGCAGACATAGAACTTACTTCCATCCATGAGGAAACTCCTTTGTCGTTGGCAGCTCAGCGTGGGCATGTAGATGTGGTGCGGTTACTACTAGCCTATGGGGCCAATATTAATGCAAAGAACCGGAAAGGCAAGACAGCACTAGA
Source organism: Fusarium bulbicola (assembly GCA_013758895.1). NCBI lineage: Eukaryota > Fungi > Ascomycota > Sordariomycetes > Hypocreales > Nectriaceae > Fusarium > Fusarium bulbicola. Next base: position 7,256 of record JAAOAI010000388.1, read on the forward strand.
TTAGGTTCAAGTAGAGTACAAAAACGAGGGCCCCAGGTTTGACGAGGTCGTCGAGGTGCTCAAGTCTCATTAGGTGCAGACTTCTGTACCTTGTAGAAGTCGTGTTTGAAGGAAGCTGATTGAAAAGACCGAAAATAGAAGAGAAAACAATAGATTTCATTTTCCGTATAACTCGGATTGAGTAGTGATCACAGACTCGGAGGGACTAGCCTCAATTGTAACTAACAGATCTGGTCCAAAGCTATTTACATTCACGGGCTTTTGCCACGATCGAAGATCAATCACACGAAAAGCTGCTTTGTATTCACGCGTACTGATCTAACCACCTAGAGAAAGAAGCGATTTATGGGAGTAGGAGAGCTGGCACGTAGGACCCGGCCAGAATGGGAGTGGCCCAGGTCTGAAATGGCCGGGAAGTTGTTGAAATTATGCTGGAGACTACTGATAACAGTGTTAAGGTTGGCTTCGACTTTTATCTCATTGCTGCTCACGCAACCTCGACCAACAAATACACGTATACATATCTCTCAGGTGTAAGTGAATGTCAAGTAGTCATCATGTCGAGACGTGAAAAAGACGAAGTTGACTCACAAGTGAGTCGCGTGATGTAAGCATTAAATGTCAGATCTACCAACTAAAAATAACACTCTAATGAACTAGAATCTAACCTACAAACCTGGCCTGCCACTACGCATGAGATCTTGAGTCGTGGCGTCGGGAATGCGGTCAATACATGGGGTATAAAGGGTACATACATTCTATGTCACCTCCAGAAATGTTGCCGAATACTCTCGGGTAGAAGCTAGCACTCGACGCGTCGATGAAACCTCCGCTCGTTTGCATTGGCTTGTATGGAGAGTTCACAGACGTGACGAATGCACTCATTGGCTTCAGCCTCCAGGGCCTGGTCTATAGCCTATCTCGCGGATGATGAAGTAATATCGGAACAGCAATACCTAGGAAGGCAGTGCCGCCAGCGATAGTACCATGAATTATAAATTCGGGTCAGGTGATGCAGTTGGCTGTGGAGTAGACTACACCGAAGCTGGGTGGTTCTTCACTATCAATGGACAGGTCGTTGGTACGTCAAGATTTCACCATGCAGCCTCCCATGACTAATTAGGATGACAGCTACTCGCATGACGAGATAATTCATCAAAAGCTGTACCCTCATGTCAGCCATGAGTATAATTCCTGCAAAGTCCAGATGATCTTCGACAATGCCAAGTGCTTATGGCAAAGACCAAGAGCAGATCTCGCTCGGGCTCTCACGGGAGACTGTCGATGCTGATGCTTGGGAAATGATGGAAGCGTTTCCATTCATACATGCGACGAATTTGTTTTGTTATTATGGAAGAGATTGCTATGTCAACCCTTCAAGTGACGGCCTAGTATAAGCTTTTGGGCATTCTTTCTTTGGCAATATGATCGTTATTTTTCTTCAACATCCCAGGCTGCTTCCATGGTCGCATTGATATAACAACGGAAATACCGCCGGTGTCGTTTTTACTCCAAACAACTTCTGGAAATAAACTTGTGGCACGCAAGAACGGTCACGGCTTCGTCTTCAGGCGTCCAATTACACGTAAAATGACTGTAGGTGTCGCGTGTTCAGTGCCTTGAGATGATTTCCTATGGTCTTTCAGCTCATGGAAAAGACAGAAGCCCGACGTTGGAATAGTACTCGAGACAATCACACGTTGGTTTGTAATGCCTCACAAGACTAGGCTGCAATCGTCAACCCAAACGCAATCTTGTCAATCACGACGACAAGTTGACACCAAGAAACGTAGGCTGGCCTACCAGGCGTAATATAGTTACTTTTGTACATCTTAGATTAAAGTATAATGCATCCTTATCCCCTAAATAAAGCCCGACAAATACTAGTATTAATTTCCTCCGGTGGCCGACAAATGCTGTGGCTGCAGCGGTTGGAAAAGCCGTCCACCTGAGCATCCGAAAGCCCCTGCAATTCTGTCACTTTAGATCTGAGCAACGCTTGTTCTCCGTAGGACTCCTCTACCTTGTGTTGCTGGCACAGATGGAAAAGCATGACCTGTTCCTTGAGATGATAAATGTTATCAGAAAACACAAACGCGGAATTCGTGGTTCTGGCCACCTGCGCTGCGGCCCCCTCGATTTGAGATAGTCCTTGCAGTATTTTTTGGAGATGATGATCGATAAAGAACAGCCATTTCCTGGCTTCTACTGTCTCGTTGATTTGATTTGTAGCATCCTGGATCTCTTGGCTTATGTCCTCTGTATCTGACCACTCAGACTCTGTCTCTGATCGCGTTGATGATTCATGGCGCGATGAGTTACAGTCCTGTGTGCAATCAGCTACATTGAACTTGGAAGCAGCAAGTAAGAACTTACAGAAGTTTGATCGAAGTCATGAGATACGTCTGTCATATCCCCGTTATCCATAAGTGGATCATTTGTGAAAGGAAGGACGGCATTGGTGTCCGATGTGTGAAAGTGTAGATCAATGGCCTGTTGAATCCTTGATGGAAAACCGTCGGCGTTGCTCTGAGGTGATAACTGCAAGTCTGAAATGGGAGACATTGGGTTTGTTGGAGCGGGAGCAGATGACATCACCGCAGGCTGTGTGAGGGGCTTTTGGCGCGTGCAGGAGGGATGAAGGAGAATTCCCTCTGCTTTTCTTTTCCTACTTGCGCTGCTTGACGTCTGAGAGTGAAGATACCCTGTCGGGTCATCGGACAAAGGCGGTGTTGACATATTTTATAGTGGGAAGGATAATTAGCCGGTAGTGCTGGAACTGGTCTTTTCCGAGTGAGGTAAATGTTGTTTATAGGAGGTGTCAATGCCTTTTTCTGTTCTGAGTTACATGAACTGCTCCGGGAGCTGATCATCCGGCGACGGGCGCATATTTCACGAGTGACGAAGCAAAAACCAATCATACTGGTAAGACTGAGTACAGTGACAGATCGGCGTTCTGAGACATAGCAGCTAGTACAACCTGGGAGCCGTGTCTCAGCCACTACAACGGAAAAAATGGATGGCGACGTTTTTCGACCTGAATCTGGGCTTGGGCAAAGGAGCTGAGCAGTCCCCTACATATATCTAAAACCTCATAAATCTTGGAGGGTTGTACAATGATTGTAAGCTACGCGTGGCCTACACCTAATGAGGCTTTTGTATTTAGAAAATGCTGTCCTAAAACAGTATATAACATGATAGCGTAGTAGCTAGTGTTATTCTTGAAGGTAAAAATAGATCTCGATTGAACGTTTATTTGATTAAACTTCAGCTTCTACATCCCGTTTCTGTCTGGGTTGCCATGGTCTGGAACGCAAGTAAGAGTATTCTGAGGTATATATGGAGTACAAGCACGAGTATCGCTGCAACCCTACCATCTTACAGTCATGCAAAGGATTCAAAATAAGGCTAGTGGATGGCGGTATCTCGATATTGGTGGCGAAAGCGTATTCTAAGACACGGCTCGGTCATGCAGCCAAAAAAGATGCATGTCACCGGCCCATGTCCCAGCTCGGGGGCTTGACCTTTTCGGACCCGAGTCCAGTCACTATCACATCTCTCAATTTTGCAGGCGTTTATACACCGTAAAATTCCTACAGGTTCAACGTCTTTTGGCGTTCATGCCGGCAGTTGATACATGAGAATAAACGTGGCTTCTTTCTTACAGTCCCTAGCGGTTTTTAGGTAACATCTCGCTTGTTTTAACCGCTTGCGGAAGTGGGATTTGCAATACCGGCCCTCCCTTGTAGCTTGCCAATAGCCTTTTTAACTCTTGGATACTGGAGTTTCCCGGAATCAGATCTTTGTCTGAGTCAACGTACAACAGTATCGAGGATACCGCCCAGCCATCTGTAGCCAGTAGCCAGCAGAATCTCCCTAATCGCAAACTAGTAAGCAAACATCGGAGTATTACGTGTAAAACCATGTTTCACATCAAGTGCCACAATGGGAAGACCGTTGAGTGGCGGATTTTAGAAGATTGTAAAATAGAGAGACTGATTTACAGTAATAAGCGGAGGGCATTTAATCTACGACACGAACCCCGGAATATCACCTACCCCATCGCTAACGATGGCCAATGACTAGCGGCCTGGTCCGCGGAGATCCTTACGCTCTCAGGAAGAGCATAACCTCTATATTTATAAATCAAGGGTATCATGTTTAGCTCGGCATCCCCGGAACTTCGAATACTGACCGTTCATGGTTCCCGTGTCTCGCCCTCTTGGGAAGCCTTAGTAGGCCTTGTAATTGTGCTGAAGGTCGCCAAGGGACCGGTATAGAGCTGAACTCGAACATAGCCCCGCTGAAAACAGTATAGTGCAATGCAATAGGATAAGCTAAAGTAAGCCCAAGGGAGAAAGGAGATGTCCAACGTGAAACTAAGATGCCAAAAATACCTAGTCTAGAATTCAGTAAATCTTTGCAAGCTTAGCTAAGCCTTTTTATTACTAAGAATAGGGGTCTCAAGCGTCCTTGCCTCCCCATTACCGGGTTATGGTCTATGTGGCTTTCCAACCCTTATTCCCAGTTTGTGACACGTCAATGGCCTTGGAAAAGCTAGCTACCCGCTGTTGATTTCCTGGGCCTGTCATGGATGAGAATTCTCCGGCATCCTTGCCGCTTAAACAGTAAGATTATGTCTGCAGAGTACGAAGGGCCGGTTGCTAGAAACCAGAAAATTTATATTGTGACACGGCAAGACAGACTTGGCCAAAATCTTTTCTGAATTGGCTTTGGTCTCGCAAATCCTTACATACGCCCCAGTTCCTTTTCTGAGACTCTCGTATGTTCTGTATAAGCAAGTTTGCAATGACATCTGACAAGCCGCAATGCATCACACCTTCCAAGTAGAGACGGGTAGACCGAAGTCCGAGTCAAAACTCTTACCGTCAAGGTCTACGAACAGAAAGCCCTTCGATAACACCCCGAACGCAGATGCTGACTGTTAATTACCCTTGGTTTCGCACTCGCACCTCCATACCCATTCGCAAGGAGATGGAACGCGCCCTTCTCGGCGACCTTGGTACCACGTGTAGTTCTTGCAGCAAATCCATGGACAACAACAAAGCTGTCAGCAGAAAAAGCGCCTGCTTTAACCCAGCCCCAGTGTGCGGTAAGCCCTCATGTCTGTGTTCATCATGAGATCACCAAGATGGACTTGAAGACTTGCTTTGATGATACAATCCATCGATATGTTTGTAGGTTCAGCATATGTTCAGCTGCCATAACCATCCGCGGAGTTGTCATGCACGGAGAGGGCTGCGATATACAGACAATTCAGTGCGACAGCATTCCAAAATTAGATTCCACATCTAGCTCCTAAATGCCATATACCTCACCCAAGCGTCTTTACTCAAGGCACCTATCTTTTTCTCTTACCTCAACGTCTTTCCCACTATCGCGCCTAGCCTTATAGGGGGACAGCTTTGGATACGTTATTATCACGCTTCTTTGTGTATTTGGGAAACTCTTTGGTGGTTGTAAGCCCAACTTGACGATCGAACAAGCTATTTACCGAAAAGCATTGCGATTTAATTCGCAGCTCCTGATTAACCATCGCTCTTTGCTGCCTTTGAACAGAGCCTGAGACTTCATTGCCACTCTTTACACAGCTCCTTTTAGGGAATGGTCTTCCATCCACATAAGGACCTCCAGGGCTACTGTTTCATATGATTTCTTGAGTCTGGGCGTTTTCAACGACGTCACTACGGCTGGAAAAAATGGTTCATTCTATGCTAATGCTGAGGGAAGCGGTCATGGTCTTGTATCTGATGTCAAGGTCGGGAAGACCACCGGAGCTAAATAAGAAGTCATTGCATCCTTTTCCGAAGCATGAACTTATGTTATCTACTTGCGATTCTTCCACGGGCTCATGAGGCAAGACTAACGGGGGGTAGGACATCAGATGTGCAGGTGCTCGTGCAAGCAATGCTGCTGTCATCGAGGTCCAAAGGTCAAGAGCACAAGAGACTATTCCATGGTCAGACGATATCGATAATTTTGATGCCCAGGTCAAGAGATTTAATATTTACACAATCCATATCGCCTGGTGGTCTCGGTAGTGACGCATGAATCATCGACACGATTATGTCGGCCGAGCAGTTAATGCTACAGAGGGATGACTTCAAGTATCAGTTCAGAATGGAGGACGATGTTGTTCACATGTAAAATAGACAATATGTCTTGATCGTCAACGATTCTACTAGTAGTACATCCAAACATACCCTCTCAAACCGTATCTCGAAGTCCTCTCTCGAGAACGACTCCAGCGATACCAACACCCAACACTCCAAGCGTCCAGCTGTTTCTCAACTCCTCCAACTTGGGCCAAAAGCTGTTCTTCTGCTGCCGGTACTCCTCAAACTCCTGTGTCTTTACAGCGCCGTGCTTGGAGTATCGTTCAGCTTGACTCTCTTCGTTCTCTCTATCACCACCGATGTAACGCAGGAAGACGTAGTTGGTGATTGGACCGAGAGCAGTAATGGGATGGAGGATACCGGCGCCGAGGAGCAGAACGGGGAATGATGCGTGGATTAGAACATCGCCGAGATAGCTTGATTCGTTAGCTATGGTCTATTCGTTCGTCGAGACAAGAACTTACTTGGGGTGTCGAACAATGCTCCAGACGCCTTCACGGTTGATGCCTTGAGTAGTCTCGTCCTTCTTGAACGACTCAAGCTGGGCATCGGCCAGGGTCTCAAGAGCGAAGCCGGTGGTGAACAGAAAGATGGCTAACGAGTGGAAGACGAATCCGTTGGAAGTAAAAGGTGAAGCGACGGCGCTCTCGGCCACAGCGCGGAAGGGAATTGTGAATGGAAGCGAGATGATGGTCTGCGCAACAGCCTCGGGCAAGAAAGTAGTAAAGAGCGCCTTGTTCCAGAACCCGGGATCCTTTCTCTTAACGTCATAGCGAGGATCATCCTTCCCACGCTTCAAGCTTCGCGACACAACGCGAGAGGTAAGTCTCACTCCCCAAGCCGTAACACCAGCGAGCAGAAGCTTCTGCGAGTATCCAAGACCATTCCAAGCGTCAAGAGGCGCAACATTGTCGTAAACATACTTAGCGCCAATAGCGCTCCACCAAGCATTCACCGTCATTCCAGAAGCCCAAAGAACGTCCTTCCCCTCAATCCTATCGGCATACCGCGAAACCCCATACGCGACCGCCGACAACCCAGCATGCAGACTAAAAGACGGCAAGACTGCGGAGTGCAGGAGTCCCAGCGCGCTAGTGCCGAGACCCTGATACGCGGTGCGGTTGAAATGCGAGCCGTAGACATCTTGTTCGGCGCCAGATGGCCCGAAACTAGCCCGAGGAGCGTGTCCGGCAAACTTGCTGCCGTAAATATCCTGCTCGGCCCCAGATCCAGCGAACGAAGGTCTGGGGAGAGAGTGGTCGGCGAATTTACTGCCGTAGACGTCTTGTTCGGCTCCAGATCCGGTGAATGCCCCGTGGGGAAGAGACGGCATGTGACCGGCTAGTTTAGTGGCGTAGATATCTTGCTCGGCACCAGAGCCGGTGAATGTGCCTTTTGGGAGGGAGGGAGAATGATTGGCGAGTTTATCGCCGTAGATATCTTGTTCTGCCATGATGAAAAATGTGTGAAGTTTGATGAAAACGAGTGAAGGGGGAATGGTTGGAGATCATGATATACTGGTAAAGGTGGAGATGAGAGCGTCGTAAATGTTGCGTCATGGGTTATATCATCATTGCATCGTCAACACGTTCTGTGAAATGATGACTAAGGTGATTTCCGATGTTTCAGTTGATGACAGGAACCAATATGTTTTTACTCCTTCTTCAATGCTTGGTATTGCCTGTGAGTACAGTGACCATAGGTAAGTAAATGTTGGGTCCACTGGCTTGGGGCTTGTTTATCGGGGTTACATATTCCGACAATTGAGGAATGGGGTCTGAAATCAAATACGATCGAGTTGCCACTAGTTCAATGGCCCATCTTACACCGCAATAGCCTCGGCAGGGCCGTTAGTAAATACGACCGCTTCAAGACCAATACGCAGTGAGACGCGACATGCAGGTCACGTGTCATACCGCGTGGTTTGTTCAATATTTACAATGCAACAATCACAGAGGGCGGGAGGATATTATGATAATCATGATTAAATATCCCTAGAAAGTTTGTAGGCAACTAGATAACTCAAATTGTCCTGCCACCGTTTGACTACATAGGTTGACTTGTGATTTACGAAACCACGATAGATAGTCCAGCCGCTTAAATAAACAGAGCAACACGAGGTATCCAGCTTGATCTTCCCCAGGAGAATCCATCCAGCGTTCCTCTTGAGAGTAGCAACATCTACTCGTCGTCGTGGACATCGATGACGGTCTTCTTCCACTTGCGGGCGGGGACCTTGCGCTTGAAGAGAATGTCGATCTCTCGGTAAGATCGGTTCTTCATCTCAGGAAGCCAGATGTATGCCATGACCAAGCAGACGAAACCGGTACCGGCCCAGACATAACCGCACTTGCCACCGAGGTTGGCGCCCTGTACACTGTTAGTAGCTGATTTGAGATGTCGGGATATGGCGAACTTACAGTAGGGTTAAGCATCCAGGAGGATAGGAAGATACAGGGGATGTTGACGAGGTAGTAGCAACCACGGCCGACACCAGTGGTGAGAGGTCGAAGACGAATGGCAGAGGTTTCTCCGATGATGACCCAAGAGGCAGGGGCAGGTCCGAGGGTGAAGAGGACGGAGACAATGAGACCGAGGGCAGCCTGGGTGTTGGAGTTGATGGTGGACTTGACATCGCCGACAGAGGCGGCGATACCGAGAGCGACCAGAAGGACAGTGTTTCCGAGAGAGCCCCAGAGGTAGATGGATCGTCGACCGAAGTAACTGGTGAGAATCCAAGAGAGCATGACGAAGACGGTCTGGAGGGCGGAGGTGATGAGACCCATAGCGAAAGCAGTCTTGTTAGGCATACCAGCCTCTGTAAACAAGTCAGTATAGTCCATAAAACCCCACATGAGATTTCACTTACGCTCAAAGAAGTAGACAGCCTGGTTAGCGATCAGGTTACCAGTAAGGTTCTGAGCGGCGTAAACGCAGCAAACAATGGCAGTACGGTAGGCATCAGTGCCCTTGAACAGCTCAAGGAAACTAGGCTCCTTGATGGTCTTCTCGAGATCAATGGTACGTCTCATCATGGCAATAGCCTCCTGAGCATTGTCGACGTGGGTAGAGCGTCCGAGACGTCGAACGGCATTGGCAGCCTCTTCGAGACGACCCTTTCGGACGAGCCACCAGGGAGACTCAGGAGAGAGGAAGATGAGAATAGCGAGGGGGGTGGGGAACATCCACTGAAGAGCGATAGGCACACTGAGATTTCATTAGCGGAGTGAAAGATTGGCGAGGGGAGTTGCGGGAACGTACCGGAAAGCAGCCTGCTCATGGAGATCATTGTAGCGATAAGCAACAGCACCGACGATAATCGCACCAATGGCCCAGAACATCTGAAGCATCTGCGTAGCAGGCGCACGAAGCTGGAGCGGCACGATCTCGGAACAGTAAGCTGGAGAGTTGGCGATGAAGATACCCCAAGGGATACCCTCAAGCAGCTGAGCGACGAGCATGACGGCCAGAGAGTCGGCAAAGTAGAAGATGAAGATGAAGGCGTTGAGAGTCATGAGACCACCGATGGTAGCCCATCGGTATCCGATACGGCTGGTGATGGGACCGGCGATGGTGACACCGATGATGGCGCCGATGGGGCCACCGACCTGAAGAGCAGATTGCCACTTTGTCTCGATGACATATTTGCCCTTGGTGTCACTCCAGATACCGTATCTGTCGGCGAAAGCGGGGAGGGCGATGAAGTTACCGATGAGGAAAACACAGTAAGCCTCCATGATCTACAGCCAGTCAAATTAGCCACAATCCACCAGCAGTGAGGGGTAACACAGAAACAGAAACAGAAACAGGGGCGGCGTACAATTGTGCAAGACATGTTGAAGGCCCAGAGAGAAGCAGCGGGATAGGCTCTAACGGCCTCGAGAACGGTCATGTTATGCTCCGCGTTCTCAGCGTCGATGGCGCCCTGCATGTCAGCGGCCATCTCCTTCTTTGCCTCGACATCGTAGGCATGGTCGATGTGGGCGCCGTCGCCCTTGACCTCTGAGATGCCCTTGTTATCGTCGTTGGTGCTCATGTTGACGTGTTGTTACTCCAGATCAACAATGATTGAGGATGAGGAGGAGAAATGCAACGGTGCTGCCGAGCGATGACACTTTATAAGAAAAAACTGAAATGTCGCGTTGGGAGCATGCGGATCGTATGAATCCTTGTCCTTAACCTGGTATGGTAAGGATGGAGTCGTAGCCGTCAAAAAGTACCTTTGAGCTAACGGGCAAAAAAGAAGGCTTTGGGCGATGATACGTAGCGTGCATTTGTGCTGGTGTATGGGGGGATTGGATTTAGGCATCTGGGGTTAGACGCACGAATGGTGAGGCCTGTGAGCGAGGGGTTCCCCGCAGCTACCCCGGATCAAGACACCACTACGGCGCGACTCCGGCGGGAGGTGAAGCCTTTCGGGGTTCATTTGCCAGGATTGGGACAAGGTTGCATGCATCGGCCTTAATTTCCCCGTTTTACTCCAACATCTCCACGCTTGGCTCACGAGCCTCGTGGTATTTACTGCCGAGCCGAGGGTAAGCTTGGAATGAAAACATACCGAACCGGGAGTCTATGTACCGAAATACCCCAGACTAAAACTGTCAAGAACGAAAAAAGGAAGAAGGAGGAGAAGAAAAAGAAGGTTGTTTTGTCTGGGGAAAGGCGGGTCGTGATTCTCCAGTGTATACGGTTATTCCTCAAGACCACTAGAGAAAGCTGGGGAACATCAACATGCGAGCGAATCATCAAAGACCCGGTTAAACCAAATCAAAATTGGAGGGCTGCGAATGTCAATCCCTGCTCCATGCTACTCCATCTTCCCATCTCCGTCCCCCTGTGAATCTCACGTGGGCCATACGAAAAGTCGAGAACCAGAACCTGTAACAGTCGCACTGGCTTCTGCTCGCACAGGCGCGCCAATTGACGCTTGACGCGCTGTTGCTAGCGTGGAATTAATGCACCTATCGGGTTGTGATCCACGGTGGAGGCCAAGAGCGGCTTTCCTTACCGTTGATCCTTCGAGAAGCAATCAAGACGGTACAATAAAAGGTCGACACTTTATCATAAGTGACAGAAGTTCTCGGGTAGATTAGGTTACGATTCAGGAGACCTCTGACCAAATATTTTTGACATCCTACTTTGGTGTCAGCGGTTTTCTTTCGCCCCGGGGGTAATCCGGCAAATGCAGGGTAGCTCCGGCGCTTTTATTTCCAGACGACACTTCCTGATTTGCGCGTGTAGATTGTCTTTTTAAAGTAGTAATTTAGAGTTAATTATATGGTTCAATTCTTATAGGAGCGTCAAGCTAGAGTCTCAACGGTCCGGATAAAGTTTCCTGGCCTATGTGACTAGCTGAGATGCAGAGTAAAGGTTGAAACCCAGTTGGTGATGAATGCTTGGGAAGTTTGGATGGGTTGCCCCAGAACTTGCGTCCGTCAAAGTCGAGTTCCACGTGGTTTGTGTTGCATTAGTTGAGGTCTCATCTTTAAGCTGTCATCTGGAGTCGTATCTGGGGTCTAGGTTAGGTTGCGTTGAAGATGGACTTGTGCTGCAATGAGACATGACGGGAATACTGTCGATTGACGAGAGCTGATCAGTATGGGAGACAAACTGGATACAAACATCCGCCGGGTATATTTGGGGGTTTTCGTTTCATTTGGGACACAACATATAATGGAGCAGGTCGAATTCACTGTTGTACGGTGTAATCAGAGATTACATTTTGTTGGCGCCGAACTCAAATGCCGATCTACGCAAGCCATTAAACAAACGTGTCGTCTTCCTACCTAATCACGGCACAGGGAGAGATCCTCAAGCAATATACAGCTTTAATAGTGTACTCACCAGGACGCGTCGCTATTGGTTCGCCTGCCAATTTGCCATGCCTTGGAGAAACACACAATAGATAAGGAGGGGCGAAGGATCGCCCGGTTCTGGATGTAACCCGGAAGATAATTAGTGGTTGCTCAATGATCTACTCCGTACACCCGAGATAATAAGTCGCTACTATCCACTTTCCCAAGATCTCCTCTTATTTCGTACAATTTCCAGTCGTGAGCTTGTAGCTAGAATGGCGATCCTGTTTTGGACACCAAGTGCCACTTTTACCGGCGCAGTGGATCTTCATCCAGCTTGGGTTGGCCTCATTGATAGGTCTTGTGGCGAAGATAAGGCGACCAGTCCCATCGCGAGAAAGAAAGGATGCCTCGTGTGCGATTCCACACTGGCACGGGTAGTTCCTGTGATATTAAACGATAAGCTCTAGATCTGCAAGCTAGAAATGTGATAGTGTGTGATAAAAGCCCTCTTATTCAAAGATCTTCGACGTGCTAGCTACGTTAGATACAGACCCAGCGCTGCACAGAGTTTTCGAAAGAAGCAGCCGTACCGTAGCGTTGAATGTTAACCATAGTGCTACACATTAGTATCTGTTGATCACCACTGCAGCAAGCGACATGTAAACTCGTTACCTTTAGCCGTGATTTCGCGACAGGAATCTGCTGACACGTGAGTTAGGATCGTTCAAGGTGGGTTTCAGTCGATTGTGATATCACTTCCCTGAGCTACATAAGCTGGCTACATGCTCGCGAATAGTATGGCAGGATGTCCCGATGAGTAAGTGATTGGTTACCGGCTCAGTGCCGACGCAGTGAAGTATCGATCCCAATTGGCTCGCATAAGACCCTATCCCCAAACTCTCGATTGGTCTAGCAGGGGCACTATCAGCATCAACGGCTGATGAGGCGCAGGTTTCCAATCTTTTGAGAGGAGGCCTAGACTCTTGTTTAACATTGTGCCCAATGCTGGTAGTTCATCTGACTTAAAAGGAGAAACTGTGTGCGCTATGGAGAGCTGTTCGGAGGAGCAGAGTTGATATTCTGTTACTCTCATCGTAGACAACATACTGATTTTGTAACTGAATGCGTTCCTATCTGGTCCAGCTATGCGCCAAATCTTACCCGATTACATGTTGTAGGAAGCAAAGCCAACAAGTCAGCAAGAGCACTATGCTGAATGTTCCTTTGGGCTCACCTATCAAGCGAAGGGAATGTCTGGCTTGGGAAGCATATTTAGCTAACCTACTAAACCAGTCCAACGTAATCAGCTATCATATCCAACACATAGATATACAAAGGGGTCTGTGCAATTAAACTGGGGAAAAGTCTAAGGACATGCGGCTTCAGAATGGTAGGCAGCTGGTCTTTGGACTGAGCTCCGCGAGCAAAAGGCTCTAGCTTCTGAATCAACAACCAATTTGCAGCGATATCAACCAATGGCGTTGACTTCTCCTCATCCTGAGCATCTGCGAACTTGGCAGGGCGTTGCTCGACTTTTTCAGGGACACGGCTAACATAGGTGCAGCGGTGCAAGACTCGCCAGGCCTTGGTTCTAGCATTACCCTCTTGCTTATTCACCTTCTCGCGGAGCGTGCGCAGTAGCTGAGCGCCTTTATCAGCCGACTGTTCCAGCCACTCCGGATCGATGACCTTCTCAAAGAACGTGTCGGTTGCCTCCACACTAGGCTCTAGCCAGAAGCTCATCCATCTATAGGCGTCGACAGCGCCAGGCCTCTTAACAAACTCTTCTGTATCTGGATCCTCATGCCGAATACTTACCTTTGGAGGCAGCTGGATATCCAGCTCGAAACCCTTGTCCAAAGTCTTCTCCTTAGTCATGTTGAAGTTGAAATGGGCGCTATACATGGCGTCAACGTCAAGAGTAGTGAGCGAATTCCCAAACGCCAGCTCCATGTCGAGAGAATAGCCGGCCGAAATCTTAGTGTTGAGATTCATGGCACCCTCGGACTGAACCATGTCAAGTGTGGACATGGTTTCCTGCTGAGAACCGTGTTCTGCTGTCCAGATATATGAGTTGCAGATGTTTCGGTATATTCTCTGAGGCAAGCTCGTGCCTGGGAGCAGCGAGTGGCGTTCGTATTCGGCCCCTCGCTGCTCCTCGGATCGTTGGATCTGCTGACGGAGAGCATAAGCCTCGATGGGCTTGAAATATGAAGCATCCTTGGGAGCTGAGGACATGACAGGGTAGTCCGGGTCGTTGGTCAAGCCACGCCGACCATCGAGACAACCCTGCTTGGTATAGGCGCGATTTATCTGGAAAGGAACGAGGTTCTGGTCTTTGCGGATATCGGGGTTGGGGTTCAACTGGTAGGCGATGAGGGGTGCAATAGGGCCAGGCATTTGGAGTCGGAGCGCAAACAAATCAGCAGTCTCACTCTCGACGAGGGCGAGACCTGTGTTTAAAGCTTCGTACTCCGGTTGCCCTGACCTTCCAGCCTCGTCTTTTCTTATTCTCCAATTTCCATTGAGCGGAACCTCCATCTCCACGTTCATATTTGTTATCGATGTGCGAACTTCATTGTTGACTAAGCCAGCAGACACATCCAGTGCAGCCTTCTTGGACACTTTGATCAACCCCGAAGTTGTCTCTGTTTCGACGCCCATGCCAGTACTGACCTGCCATTTGGCTCCGTTGCCCTTGACAAGCGATAGCTCAGTATTACTGATGTGCTCGAATCTCGAACTATATGAATATATGGAGCGCTTGTTATAGCGCCAGCTAACCGATGTATATGGGTTGTTGCCTTGGTCGACCCAATTCTCCAAAGGGATTGGCGGCGCGCCTTCTATGAATCCAATAAGAGTTGGATCCGTCTGAACATTCCCAACCCACTCAGTCTTCAGTGCACCAATGCGGAAACCTGTCACTAGACACCATTTACCGTTGTCTTCGATGTATGAATAGGCACGCTTGTAGTTGCCACCCATGGAGCCACTGGAATCAGCCTGTAGGTCTCCATACTCGGCAACAGAGGGTCCGGCGGATATGATGACTCCCCGGAGCTCACCCGAGATGGCGCCTAGAGACTGGTTGACGCAAGGAGAGTCAAGACCTACGGGCGCCTCGGAAGCTTTCTTGCGTATACCGGCCCCGAGAAGTGGTGTTAGGCTATAGCGGTTGACCGACTTGTCCAAAAGGATGGTGTTCTGCCCTTGGCCTGCGTTACCTGTTGCTGTATTGCCTGCCTCGTCGAATGGTAGATATATAGCAATTTCACTCGTCACCTCTGTCAAGCGAGTATGCATCGAATCGCAGACATTCTCTCTCGTCCGTGGTACATTCCAGATGAGCAACTCATCGAGTTCTCCAGTGAAGTTATCAGCAAGACCCAAGAAGCGGGTATCATCACTGCCGCCGGCCACCAAGACATTTCCAAGAGTGAGTTGGTGCGAGCCGGCGGGTGTTGCTTGAGTTAACAAAGCCCTATGGCTATCACTCAGTTGCTTATGTTCGATGCGGATCGCATTGACAAAGATAGAAACCTGGAGATCCGGCTTGTAAGGGCTGATAACCCAGCCAAGTTCGTCGCCTTGGAACTTGCCATGGTTCCGGCCTAGGTCGTTTACGAGGCTGTACCCGCTGGCATCACGACAGGACCATGAGCCGATAACATCCTTGGTCTTTCCGGAACTTTCTAAGAGGTAAATGGGTGATTCAGGCACCGCATTGGCCGACGAACACAACACAACAGAACCGATGATCCCTTGCAACCTGTCTCCCTGGCTCAACGAAGTACCTCCAAGGCAAAGGGGCGCTTCGTTGCTTTGCGCAGAGCCATGAGTCTGCTGGGCTCCTGAGTTAAAGTTCAGACTGATAATACGTCTTGATTCAGCTTGCGTGATGGCATCGACACTATCAGGTTTCACCTCCATGTGCAAGCTTCCGTCTGCTCGCCATGCGCGCATGTTGACCAGCTGGTATGATCTCGGAACTGCATTGTTCCTCGTTACATGCTCGAGCTTGCGCGAGATAAACACTTTGTATGGCTCACCAGGAATGAGAGCCTGATTTGCTGGTGAGTAGAAGTTACGCTCCTCTGGTTTTTCGCCACTCTCATTGACAGCCCAGTATGAAAGCTGGAGCTGGCGCTTGGAGTTAATCTTGATGTGTATGGGTGTGGGATCACCAACTCTTTTGGACTTGATAAGAACAGTCTGGTCACCGGAGCTGTCCTTGCTCAGCTGGAGAGTAAAGGCAAGCGAAAAGTCTGTCAGATTCCATTCGGCTGCAGTGCCCAAGTCGACGTAACCTTTGCCCGAAGAATTCAGAGCGAAAGTATTTCTGGCTGAGCAGGCAACATGTGCCCACTGCCCGATTCTCAACGCCGAGTGCTTGTTGACAAGAAAGCCTAGACCATTGACGCTCCCTATGAGGTCATAAACATTTCCGCCTGAGAGCCTTGAAACACCGAGGACGACTGACTGCTGTTCCTTGCGCAAACCTTCAGCACGGGGCGCATGTTCTGCAGTGTATGCAACGGCAATTGTGCTTTCTGACGCACGTTCCACTTTGATCCAGCTTTCGAAGCAAATGCCTGTGCAAGGGGCAGTAGTCATACCATCCTCGAGCGATGAGTAAACGGTATCACCATCGAGAACCAGCGAGGTCGAGTTGTAGGGAGAGATAAACGCAGGGCTTTGACCGTTACAATTAATGAAGCTTGTTGCGGGTACTTGGACCTTTCCGGCCAAGACAGCCATGGCCGGCTTATCGATGGTGGGAGAACGATCCCAAAACATGGCAACAAGACTGGAACCTTTTGTAAAATCTCCGGGAAGCTTGCCTTCGGACGTCACTAGCCCGTCATGGTCATAGTCCTGAAGCAAGACCTCCATGCCTTTGACAGGTGATCTATTTGGCAGTTTGTCGCGCTGTAGTGATATCACAACACTCTTGCCTTGAGTGGCAGTTTCCAAAACCATGTAGCAACGCCTGCCAATAGAAAGGTAAGTTCCTGCGGTGACGGACTGAGTGAGGTCTTTCTGAAGAATAAGCTCGGTTGGTGGTGATTGCAGATTCCGGTAGTTGTTTGACTATTGTAATGTTACTTGCTTGAAGAGAGACCGCCATGTAATCAGCGTAGCGCGGATATTGCTTACTGTAAGCTCCTTTAGTTCAGCCAGACGGCCAATAGTGTCTGAAGGCTTCACTCCATTCATCCCATTTAAAAGTGCATATAACTTGTCCAATTGCGCCGGAGCACCTAAGATTACCCCGAATTAGTCCTCGAATCAGCTGAAAGGTGTACCGCAAGAGAACTGTCAACTCACCGTTCCATGTCTCAACTATCTTCTTGTCGTCGGTCATATTCGCTGTCAATGTGAGCTGAATGGCCACGTCTGGCGGTGACCATGCACATATGTTTGTCTGAAATACAAGGCTCTTGGCTTGCCGAAGCTTACTGGTGGCGAACATCCCTTCGTGCCCACCAAGGATCGAGGGCGGAATGACAGCCGCAGTGACGCTGCGCGAGATGTTGTAGTTCAGGGCCGAGAGCTTGTTGTTAGAGCGGCCTTGTGCCCTATAATAAATTGTGACTGTGCCCATAGCCGACTCGAAGGCGAATGGGGCTTCACTCGCGCACTCTGCAGCGTCAAAGGCAAGGATCCCGCCAAACATTTCTACCCCCTGGCTCCCAATGTAGAGAAGAGAGGTATTCGCACGAGAGTCCGTAGTCCCAGTATCCTTGGAGAGACTTAGGGACGGCAGAGGAATAGATGCCGGAGTGTCGGGGAGTGTTCCATCCGACAACAAGCCAAAGTCGAGCACTGCAAGACGCAGAGGCGAATTTCCAGTGCGGGTAACAAAACATAGAAGGACTCTTGTGCCGCGCTTCATATGACCTTGATTTTCCCGCTTTCCAGAGGGCTGTTTATCTTTTTCCTTATCTGCGTCGTTTTTCGAAACCATGACTTGTTCGTTATAAATGGTAGCACTGATACCGCCTTTGATTTCCACAGATGGCGGCAAGCGAAGAATTCGTCGTGCGAGGCCATAGCCTGATACCATTGGTGCAACAGCCTGGACCCAGACATCTATTGGCATCGAGGCGTTCTCAGTCGGAGCAATGGTCAGCTCTCGGCTGTTAAAGCTCGCGTCAAAAGCAGTCGTTCCAAATTCTTCATCAAAGTGCCAGCACGCCTCTAGGTTTGACTCTAAGCCTGTAGCTCGCTTGGACATCTTGGATTCAATGCTGGCCGGGTGAAATGGGCGATTCCATAAGCGCACTTCGTCTATAGTTCCAAGAAAACCACTTCCAGTCACGTTTGACTGAAATCCGAGACCTGAGAACCGACCAGGCTTGGCTGGAAAAGACATAGAGCCAGCAGGAATTCCATTTATAATGAGACAATAGGTTTGTGTCACGACGTTGTAAGTGGTGGCAACATGAGTCCACTCATCAGCCTTGAGACTCACGTCAGAAGTAAGAATAGATTCACCATTCCCCAACAGGCGAAGTACAAGGCGTAACTTTTCGTCAAGTAAAATCCATGGACTTCCGTCGCGCTCCTGAGAGAACAAGCACATAATGGAACCAGCCACGTCTTCTCCTGGAGACTGTGCATTGACCCAGCCTTCCAGAGTAAAACCATCAGTCATGGCAGATAGATCAATGCCCTGTTGTAGACAAAGTTGCACCACCCCATTGAGTCGAATGGCACGCTTTGATCCCGGCGTGTTCGGAAGAATTGGAATCCTTCCCTCATTACACGTTCGGCCATTATCGCTTCTGGAAGCTGTGCAGGATCCCGGGCCATTTGCAAACACCTTGGTATGGTTTGCCGACTTGCAAGTGTAGTACACGTGTCCATGTAAATCAAATAGACCATCTGATGCGACATCCGTGGTTAAACACTCCATTTGGCTTGACTTGCGAGAATAGAAAAAGACGACCCATTTGGCGACGTCGTTGATAACCGTAGGCGCTCTGAGTACTGAAAAACGACCGTTCGTAAGATCTTGAACGAAACGCAAGGAGTGCGTCGGCTCATAGAAGTTGTTGTTATTGATATCTCGCACACGGAGAGTATCCTTCACGTTAAATGGGATTTGCTTCTGCAAACTGCGCTGGTATCTAGCCTCCAAAGGCTGATTAAGCGTCGATCCAACCAGCACAAAACGGTCGCAGAGCAGGTTACCGTCCACTGGGGGCTTACCAGCTTCACCTTCTTTCATGTATCGGTTAGGTGATTCCTTAGCCGCAGCTGCACCTTGACGAAAGAGGTACACATATCGACCATCAGAGAGCACCTGGAAGTCGGTGACATCTGTGTCCATCAGGCAAAGGGAGGATGAAAGCCATGTGTTAAGCTTTTGCTTCTTCTTTTCCTCTTCAGTGACCGCACGGATGGCTCTGCGGTTGTTGACATCGATAACTGGGATTTCATAGACAGGTACTGCTTCTTCGCCAACAACTCTAACCTCCCATGAAAACTGTAGTATCTTGGCGTTGTTGAACCAGCATTGTGAGTCAAGCTTGTCGGCTACTTCAGTCCCTGACTCTTTCGCATCATTGGCAGACTTGTCTTCATCTTCAGCGTTCAATATAGAGTACGCAAAGAACAACGAGCCGTCCCCGGCCTTGCCCAGTGCCAGGGCAATAGTGGTGCCATTATGGGTAACGAGCCGAGTAGAGAGATAGCGACTGCTTGACTGGGCAGAATAGCGGTTCAGATTAGGCGATAGAATCTCTTGGAGAGACATGATTGCGTGTAGTAAGCCTGAACTCGTAGATGAGGAATATAATCGTTCAAGTTCTGCTACAATTCCAGAGACCGACAAAAGGTAGTTGTCGAACGCCAAACCAGGCACTGCTTATGCTATCTAAAAAAGTAACGAGGGCAAGTAAGGTGCAATCTTTGATGTGTCCACAGCTCTATTCGATTGACTTATCGGATGAGGTTAACTAACACACTTCGTTGCCTTGTATAAATTCCGCACAGGTCTAGATGTCACGAGCGGCCGCTCTTCAGAATCTTGCATGAGCTGAAAGCAACATGGCTGAAGCTATTAGCTGCACTTTTCCAGTAGCGGCGTTTTCTGAGTCAGGTGGCGCTTCGCCAAGAAGACCCGAAAGCACGCTTATTAGCAGTGGTCGAATCGGCCTCGCCAATAGTCAACAAATAGCCTGTCAATAGTTCTGAGATATTTTCTATTTGGGTCTCAGTTGCACAGTATTGAAAACACGGACAGCATTTGACAGGCAGATAAGTGCTGCCCGTGAGACCAATATCAAGCCACAATATGCATATTCAGCTCGCCTCTTTCAAACCATTTTGTGCCAAGAAAGATTGAGGGTCATTTGATGAATGAGTTGATGATCTAGATCAGTCTGAAGATATGTGTCATTACAGCCACTGAACTATGTATGATACAGGTTTGGCCAATTGGGGGGAGCTAAGCTCGCTAATCAATCTAAGAGAACGGGGTCATATGTTGAGATATACCTTCCTGGTTTACTCGGATCTTCTCAGAGCATCAGTCACAATCATACGTCATCCATCAATCATCATAACACCCTACGACTATCAAACCTTCTCGCAGTCATGGTTGACCTGTCAAAGAAAAAGAACCCGACCAAAATTAACAGACCCAAGAGTGATCCAAATGATCATAGCGGCGAAGAGAGTGAGGGTGAAAACCGCACAAACACTGAGCAGGGAGAAAATGATTCCCAAAAACTCGGATCAAAGAGGGGTAAGGGTAAGGGTGTCAACAACGAGGGCGAAAGTCACGAGTCGACTGGACAGGGCAAAGTCAAGACTAAAGACGGCTCGAAGAGTGACGAAGGGTTTGAGGAAGACGAAAATGATGATAAATCAACTGCAGACGATGGAACGCCGAACAACAAGAAGAACCATACTCAAAAGAACGGCAACAGTGATGAGAACTCGAAAGATGCAACTGGAACGAAGGGCCGTGGAAAGGACAAGACTCTAGACACCGATTCTACCGCGGATTCTGATGGTCCAGTGGCAACCGCTGAGCAGGGATTCGATCGTGCCGATATTAATCTCTCTCCGACGGTGCGCCAAAAGCTCAAGGCCATGCGCGAGCGCAAAGATATGATCGGTAACGAAGAAGAACCTGCCAGTGAGCCAATTCGCGCGCTCGAACAGGGTGTTAAAAACGCCATGGAAGACGTCGACTATGAAATCGACGTCCTCACTCAAATGACAAAGGGTATCAACGATGAGAGGCGCACCGCCAAATGCATCGACGATCCAGAAACAGCAGACAAATTCACTGAGGCTCTCAAGGCCATCGTCAGCAACGATAAAGTCCAGAAGGCTCTCAAGGATGCGGGCTTGGGGATCGGAAGCTTTGGAGTCAGGGTCCTCGCCGGCCTCGGTGGCCTTGCTCTTGTTGGAGTGGGAAGCTTCGTCGCCATCGTCTCCCAGGGTTCAGAATCCACCACAATCGCATCCTCCGTCTCTAAACAGGTCATCAGAGACGCAGAGTTGGTAAAGGGCGAGGGCAACAAGAAGTTTGACGAGAAAGCCACCAAAGAGGGAAATGCCAAAGAGTTGATGAAGCTTATGGGTACAAATGAGGCTGAGGTCGCAAGTAGCGGAACAATGAGCCAAGGTGCGCTGGAAACCTATACGGAGTACAAGTCGATGGTGGCCTTCTTGAAAGCTGAGAAGCAGGAGTCAGACGCAACTCAGTCCTAGACGGTGTGAGTTAGGTTGGCCAGTACTTGATATCATTATTACTGTATCGCACAGAATTTAGATATTAGGATACAATTTGTCGATAAAGAAATGTCCAAAGATCTTTCGCAGGCATGTCTATCTTATAACTATCATTAAGCTGATGTAACAGCCTAAGGGATAGGACTTAAAAAGAAAGCTTCATTAAACTGGCTTACTAAATTCATTCCAAGTATCTAGAGTTTAATGGAAACGACACTAGAAGGTGGTAATATGCCTAACAAAATGCAACGTAACATCCCTCGCACCGATAAAACCTGCTCTCCTCCTCCCACGTAGTGAATACTCCCGTAATGCCTTCATGGGTCCAGCTTGAATCCAGGTCCAAGCGAATGTTGCTGTGAACAGGCACATCAATGTACGTGAAAGCGAGGAATACGTGCGAGGGGGGCTTGGGCATTGGACTACGGTAAGGGCTGGTACGACTGGCCTCGCGCGTCATGCTTGGGGGGTTGACTGGATGGTCAAGACTCCCGGATCGGATCGTCCACTCATCTGACTCGTGCGCAATCCAAGAGACGGTTAGATTATAGACCTCAGTGTCTGGCAAACACGGGTCAGTGTATGCAATAGATATCCGAGAAGCACAGAGAGAGACACTTACCAGCCCATGTCTTCATGTTCACCGTGAACCCATTTCTGGTGATGTCCGAGGCAGAGACATCAATGCGGATATTACGTCCCTGCAAAGTGTCGAACCCTGTAATAAAGACAACCACTCCGGGTGTGGTTTTGAACGGCTTAGTAAACCGCCGGTAGGTTGAACGCGACTTTTCACCAGATAAGTATTTCCACTCGGTGTTGCCTGTCTGTATTCTCCGATCCTCCTTTTCAAACGAAAGGACAGAGTATGAGGCATCATGAAGATTGGTATCAGACCAAGTTCCAACTTCCCATCTATATCCGTCATCCTGAATGTTGCTAATCTTCGATCGAAGGCGGAAGTTGCCATTGGTGCCCATATCAAGTCGACAGAGGCCAGCCACTACATTATTCGTCATTTTTGTCCCGAAGTTGGCGATACCATTGGCGTTGACTCCCGCCTTGAAGCCATGGCGATCTTTGGCTCTGAGACGTTCGCAAAGGGGTTTTGGCCACAAAGGATATAGTGATCGCAGAAGGCTTCGGGCCTCACTATCAATTACACGACCGCCCTGAAGTGCGTCGGCACCGTTGCTTGCCAGCGAGGATGGAAGGTCGTAATGCATGATTGACCGGCCGTCCTGCAGTTGCTGACAACCTTTTGCGGACTGGATCATGGCAGCGCCGTAAGCGCCGCAAACCTTTTCAAGTTCAGGTTTGTTGTACGATAAGGTCTGCTTCACCTGAGCATGGGGCCTAAGCATACGTGAGCTTTCAGAACAGAGTACTGTGATCACGACAGATAGTAAACTTACAGTCCCAGTGCATGGCCAAAGAGATGCGCAGCCAGCCTCTTGATGTATGCATGAGAGTAGACTGCCTTCCTAACCTTCCAGGCCCCAAAGTTGAAGTTCATTGTTGGCTTGGACGGATCATACAGACGCGCGCGGGCCCCAACACAGCTCCAATTGGGTACGTCAGTTCGGAATGAGATGCGGATTTGTGCAGCGCTGCCAGCAGGGAGCCATTGCACGGTGAGCGCCTCTCCCATTCCTTGGATCCAATCGTCAACTACAGATTTAATAATGTCCAACACCCAACTGGGCACTGCATCGTTTGACAGTGTCGCGATGCGAATTTGGGAACCGCCAGGCCATGGCATGATAGAGTCAATGCTGTCGCCATACCCTCCGAAACTGGTTTTAGGATCTTGCGTGCTGCCAGGCGCACAGAACATCACCGGCGCCTTATGCGTGTAGGCAACAACGGGTGATATAGTGGTAGACATAGTGGACTTGAGGTGATGATTGCAATGGTCCCCGTTGAAAATCCCTTTCTATCTTGTAGTTAGGGAACTGACAAGATGCGAGTTAAGAGTAGGTTCAGGCGGATAGGGATCATATCTGCTCCATATCTGCCGTCAAAACTCAGCTGGCAGTGATGGCGGTCAATAGTCAGGTCTGGAGCAGTCGTTTGCAGGGTTACCCCTCTTCCGTGCGCCCCCCATTTCTGAGTAGGGTTCAGGTAGAGTGCGAACGCTTTATGCCTCGCACAGTGGCCAATCGTAGAATGATTGGTGTTCGTACGAACTACGTCCACAAAGAGATAAGAGCTGCCGATTGCGGTACTCAATCTAACTCAAGACCAGGAAACAGTATCATGTAACATCTACAGTAGTGAAGATTTATATAAATCACTCACTAAAAGCATTGTAGTGGCCAACCGCGCATAGTCGGCTTCACAACTTTGCTCTGTATACGCTGGTAGTTAGTTGAACCACGGCGGACGTAAAATCAGCACATGAACTGCCGAGTGATCATCGAAACGCATCCGGTAGTACATTCTTCCACGCCCCGGGACCCAATGCCGCTTCGGTGAGAATAAGTCGCTGGACATGCCACTGCTTATCTAGCAGATAATAAAGTGATTGATTCGTTCCTATGCACCTCATCTACATTATAACTCAGACCGAAATAAACCCAATTGAATCCATGATATCTAATGCTTCTTGTAACATTTCCTTCCCTGCAAACTGTCGCAACCTTCTCCGATCAGCATCAGTCGACTTGACTTGGAATTCCACCAGGACTCGTTTCACTTCGGAACATGTAAGTAAAAACTTGGCTGCTCTGCCTGACATTTGTAGATTGAGAGGGTCAGGTTTGTCGCTTTCTAAACGTTTCAATGCGTAATGGAGTGGCGTAAGACCCTCTGTGGATATATCTGGCGTCGATGCAAGTCTAGGGTCTGCCCCAAAGAGATACCCGAGGGCCTCCGTATCCACGAGGAGATCCCCGTCGATCGATGCAGAAAACACAGTTTGTCCTTTGTGATTCCTACTGAAGAGGTCGACCGACTTATTTTCTAGCAGCACACAGAGCCAGTCAGAAGATATGGACTTATGTAATAGACTCTGCCCAGAGTCGTCTTTGTGGTTGATGTTTTCGGTGTTTTTAAGAACAGCTCGCAAAGAAGCATGCGGAATATTCCGTATCATATGTGCCGGTAGTTTCCCACTGCAGTCTAAAACATTGGACAATTTGCCACCGTCGACTTGAAGAAGGCGTTGAAGCATGGATTTGCAGCTACTGCAATCTCTGTGGCATAGCTTATCTATGCAGAAATGTAGAAGCGTTTGATCCCGGGAATCTTGGATCTGAAGGTATTCCTTACTAGAAATATCCATTAAAAAGGTGGCAAGATGGTGGCATCTCCCATAGAGCGCCTTGTGTAGGTAAATCTGATCTTCAAAGAAAATATCTGCCAAGACCCTGTACTCCGTATTGTCGGACTTTGCAATGAACACCCCCATCATGTCGTAAAACTCGGGTTTTACATACTGGAACCAAACATGTATTAAGGTGGCGTCCGATGAGTGAGAGTCTGCCTGGGTTGTTGATGTCCAATCGACCTGGGATGCCATGTGATGCATAACCAGAGGGATCATGTCCGCATGATCCTTTGGCTGTCTTGAGTTCAAAAGGACGTTCAAGGCGGCTGGGCGATCCGCGTGTATGGCCCGCGCAATGTTTTTGGCCAAGATATCAGCGGACGGGCCGTGACCGCGACGCAAAAAGAATTCCAGGATGTCCAGACGCTCCCGGTAAATCGCCACGGCGATTGGGGTTCGACTGTCCATACTCTTCGATCCCGGTCCCGGAATGAAGGGGTTGATACCATTATCGACGAAGTATTTGCAGATAAGGCCATGCCCAGCCTCGACAGCAGCACACAGTGGGGAGATAGTCTCTAGACGAGTGCCGTTGAGATCACCTCCCCCACGGTGGTATCTCTTAATCTCTTCGAGATTACCATCTTTGCAAGCTTCGCGAATGTCCCGTTCACAAGTCTCAAGGTCAGCAGGAAACACAGCTTTGGCTTTGAATGTGCTGTAATGGAAGGCCTCATTGTGATCTTCCAGTCCCCTTTGGGAAGGATAGCCAACTGAATGCGCAAAGCAATCGGTGTGAGGGCACCTCCATGGCCTTTCGTGTACTGCCAGGTGTTGTTTAAGTGTAGCTTCGCTGGAGCATCCTGTGGCAAACTTGAAGCATTGAATCTTATGGCACTTATGCCTCAGCGGCCCCTCGATTGCATCGAAACCAGAGGTTTCAGCTTTCCCTCGTTGCAAACCGATAAGGGTTCGCACAACGAGCACATTATCTTGAATGGCCAAATTCAGGTCTTGAAATGCCTCATCACCATCTTCCGACTGGACCGAAGGCTCTCTGTGATTGGCTTCTGCCAAATTAACTGCTGCTAATTTGACAGCCTCCAATTTGGGTGCCGAAGCTGTCGAAACATCCGAAGCCTCAACCTCCCGTATATGGACGGCATAGTGGGCGGCAGCATAGTCCAAGAACCCAAAATATCCTGAATGGATATCGCCGGTGATGTCCTGGCTCTTGCATGTAGTAAAAGGTCGAGAAGATAGGTACCGACAACAGAATAGCGCCATGTCGATATGCTCGTCTAGCAGGTTGATCGTCCTGTTGCTGATGAGGTACCTATGGCAATGTTTAGCGTATGTTCATGCGTATGGTATGTATTGTCATCCTACTGTGTTGCTGTTTCGTGAACCATTGTGACAATCTGTTCGGATTCAGTGTTTGGGAATAACTCGCAATCTGTCACGTCAACGAATGAGCTGCATATCCGCTTGCAGCTATCTAGACGGGCGTTTTCAATATCGCAAATCTGCTGTTCTGCGTCGATACAAAATCTAGACTGTATTTCGCGCCATCGAAGAGGCCTTGCGGCACAGACAATCCAGCCCATGATCCTCTTCACGCTTTTGTCACGGGACGGCGTATTATTTTGCAAAATACGGTGAGAAATACGGTCGTAACTGACCACGTTAGTAATCCTACTATGTCTCTGATATCATTCTCTTTACTTACGCGTGGTTAAGATCTTTTGGGAAACCCTCGCTTTCTAGTTCGTCTTTAAAGTCTCGTTTTGAGTCCATGGCTGCAAGGTTGTCAAGCACTACTCTTGCATATAAAAACATCCCTGAAAAGGTCAGTCTCCGCCAATCACAACTCGGTAGATATCCGCACCTCGAGATGCACTCGCTACTTTGCAGGCTAGGTTTTCTTCTTCTTGTCGTGCTAGCTGAAATCTAGCTGCTATCTTGGTAGCTTGCATTTTGGTGAATTGCTCGATGTCTTTTTGATGAGCATCTACTAGGTCGAGTTGGATCTGAGGATGAGATGAAAGTATATCATCGAGGACCCCGTCTCTCTGTCCACATACCAGGATTTTGAGATGGCAGCCACGGCATAGTGCTGCTGGAAGAAGCTGTTCTAAACACCAATTAATAGAGATTTCGTGCTCACTGCCAACCGCTTCGTCTAGTCCGTCAAGAACAAGTGTTGCATTCGACCGAGATGTAAAGCAATCACTTGCCAATTCCTTAATATCGGCAAGTTCGGTAACTTTGTTGGTGGAAAGTCTTTCATGTGCGAGCCTCATTATAGTTTCATCTGCATTGGCAAGTTGCATGATGACGTGTTGGAGCATTGATCGAGCCGTTCTCCGATCCGTGGCATTGTGCTTGAAGAAGAAATAAGCCAAGAAAGACTGCCCTGGAGCTTCAGAAGCCTCTTTTTGCTTTTGGTGACGAATGATTGTCTTTGCTAAAGTGGACTTGCCTTGTATGGATGGGTCAGTCTAAAGGTTGTCCCTGAATTGCAAATATATAAATGACTTACCAGATCCCGGGGAGCCATTGAGGAACAAGACCCTCTTCTCTGCAGACTTGCCTCCTTCCCAACATTTGAAGATTCGGTCGGAAAATATCCAGTTGCCAGAATTGTCATCCAGAAAATCCCCGGATTGCAATTGAAGATCAGTCTGTGATTTTGAAATATCCAATCTACTCTCCAAGTAGTTGTTCATTTCTCGAGCTTGCAATGTCTTACTTTGTAACTGCTCAGAAGACAAGGTAGACCTGATGTCTTCCAAGCTGGTATGAAGGCTATTGAATTGATCTTTGGCGTACTGTTCGGAGTCTTGGACTTCTTTCAAGATAGCGTGGGACTGTAGTTTGTCGTCTGATAACAAAGCCTGTTTCCGCTTCAGACTTTCGAGAATAGGCTTGACTTGGCGCCGGAAGCTTCCCCAAGCCCATTTGTAGACTCTTTTCCATTCTAATCCAAGAAGTCAGTCGTGAATAAGAGATTTAAAGGGGTAGGTATACCAACCTGGACGAGAAAAAACATCCAGAACGCATCGATGGAATCGAAGTATATCGGAGAAATAATCCTCTAAAACCAGTTTCAGGTATTCTCTACTCTGAATGAGGTTATGGAAGAAGGCGAGGTTACTCAGTGCTTCTGCTATCTCTTCGTAAGCGTCAATCAGCTGCCTTATAGCATCCGTCCAGCTTGTAGCGATCATAAGCGCCAGCTTGACGGGTCCCTAAAGTGCGTCGTCAGTACCAAAACAGCCGCAATAAATATTGTAATTCTACCCAAATAAAAGCCACGAAGTCATTGGTGTTAAGAAATACCGTAACGAGCTCCTCAATTTGTTCCATCGCGTGGAGGAATCCTTGAACCCTTGTCAGTCTGCAGAGATCATTCCGACGCCCTAGTTTGTCCTGAATTTCTTGGATTGTATCTGTCACTGTTTTCTGGTTGTCTCCGCTTATTTGCTTGATCTGATCATCAGAAAGCTCTCGGCGAAAGAGGTCTAGAGACCTTTCAAAGTTGGTTTGTTGATTTGACGCCATTTTAGATGGTCGTTCGATGGTTGTTGAGGGATGTGAAATGAAGTCGAAGGAATCGTATTTGGGGACTAGGCTTAGTATTAACAAACAATATGCACGTCGCCTCACTTTCAACCCAAGGTAGACCGTGTCGTGTTTTGTGGCTGAAAATCACAGCCAACAAGAATGAAGAATCACCCGCTGGGGCGTCACCAGCGGGGCAGTGCTGTAATTTCCGGCGCGTATCCTAGCACAGCCCGGTTGAGAGATGGTCCACGCCTCGAAATCATTGGTTTCTTCAGCTTGACCACCAGCCCAAATATGTCAGCCGATCTCGCGGGAAAGTTGCATTCTTCTTCCAACCTACAGTCATGACCAACTCGGCGCTGGACTTCGATATGGCACTGTCTCTCAAGCGGCGAAGAGATTATGATGACGACACCGAAAATGGCAACCCACACAAGCATGCCCAAAGACAGGCTTTCAGTTCTGAGTGTGCCAATTCTCCGCATTATCTTGATAGCGGTATGGATGTAGACTTAACGAGTGACGCAAGTGGCATTGAAGATGATACATCAGTTACCGAAGCCAAGTTCAAGGAGGAAAGAATATGCTATGGAGCGGTAAGGCTATTCGTGAACCCCCGGATCTCAAGCGCTAACGCTGGACGTCATGATCTGTAGATCTGCGGAGCCCAGGTTCTCCTGAATCCTCAAACTCAAAGGCCCAGGGAGACAAAACCGTGGGCCAGGTATTGTTTGTTCAAGATCGAACCTGTTGGAAGAAACTACTACTTGGTTGATGGTAAGGAAACCGCTTCTAAGAAGAGAGCAGTTCTCGATTCTGATACAGCCGCGATTCTGACCTTCACAACCGAAAGGGCCAGAGACATATCGTTCGCAGTCGTTCTCGGAGTCGATATGCTTTGTGGCAAGCGTAAAAGATCTTGCAAGGGCTTGCCGGTCGAAGTTTCGGTAAATATTTATGGTCCAAGGAACTCGTTGAGTGGAGTTGATGTGGCGCTGTCTGAGATCGGTACTTCTCGAAGTTATCTACAGCACCCTGTCTTTCTGGAGCCTGGCATTCAATATATCAATCCCCAGTTCTTCTACCCGACTTCCGAGAAGACCGACCTCAGACATTTGGTTGGCTCAAGCTCTCGGGAACACGACACACATGCCAAGATTTCTCAAGATATTGAGGACATTATGGAATCCTTGGACGGTTCATCTGAGAATACCACAGCGGCCAAGAATGAAGATCTACGGCAAATTCTGGATCGCTTCTTGCTTGACACGAGATTGAAAGAGTAGACTATCTATCCGATCACCCGCTAGTATTGTTAGAGGCTAATTCTGAGCACCAATAGGCATCAGCTCAAAGGGGTTGAGTTCATTCTTGGCCGCGAGAATGAAGAGGTAGTCACACAAGTGCATAGACACATGCTCCTCTCTATCCATCATAGGTACTTGCTACTACCATCCCTATGACAAGCCTACGGTCAGCTGACTCTAGGATCCCATCTAGCTTGTTATCTCACCCCAAGGAACCGGGCCGTGGTGGAATACTCGCAGACGTGATGGGCCTCGGCAAAACACTGACCATGTTGAGTGCGATTCTTTGCTCAAAGCAACTGGGCCAGTCCTACTCTAGTGATACCTCGAGCAACAGTAACACTGGACACCATTCAGCACCGAACATGAATCTTGTTGTTCTACCATCTCGACGTACGTTCCGATCCTCAATATAATTTACTGACCTTTGGATACCTATTGACATAACGAAGAGGTACTGGATGTTTGGGAAAATGAAATTGACAGGTCAGATGAACTCAGAGAAGGCGCTTTCCCAATGAATCTAACTTGATGTAGCCGTTTTCAACCTCAAACCTTTAAAACAGTCACTTTCCATGGAGATGCGCGACCAAAAAAAAGGGAACTTGTGCTTGGTCATGACCTCGTATTGACAACGTACCACACGCTAGAAAAGGACAATCGAGGAAAAGGTATCCTAAACTCTATTGAATGGTCAAGAATTGTTCTTGATGAGGGTGAGTCCATCGACTTGTGACGAAGTAATCGAAGTTACTCTAACTAAGGTAATTAATCCTCAAACAGCCCATCAGATACGCAACTCTTCTATCAAACTGCACAAAGCCGCAGCTTCTCTCGAAAGCGATACCCGATGGTGCCTAACCGGAACACCCATTCAGAATAGCTTTGATGACCTCAGATCACTGTTGAAGTTCCTGCGTTTTGAGCCCTTTTGCCAGAGCAACCTTTTCGAACAACACATAGTGAAACCTTTCAGAGAGAATCAGCCGAATGGACTCGACGAGTCACGAAACTTGAGGGTCATGCTCAAAGCTTGTTGCCTGCGAAGAACTCAGGCGAAGCTGGACCTTCCGCCCGGCACCATACAGAAAGTTGACGTGACACCGACCAAGACTGAGAAGTTTATGTTTACAAGCATTCTAGACCAATGCAAGGAAGATTTCGACAGGATGGCCGGTAAAGAAGGGAAATCCAAAAAGTCCAATGTCTTGTTCTCGACAATCATGAAGCTCAGGAGGGTTTGCAACCACGGAGCTATCCCGATCAACAGCTCCAGCTCAAAACGAACAAATCTGCTAGCCGTCCCCAAACCAAAAAGGAAGACTTCGAGATCACCCAGCGCAGAACCAGCCTGTGAGTTTTGTGATGAGAGGTCTGGAAATGCTGATCTTGTTGGCGGCCTTGATAGCTGTCCTCTCTGTTGTCGGCCACAATCTGAGATAAATGACGAAGCCTCATCCTTGGGGCCTTCGCCGCAGCCTAACTCATCTCCACGCCCATATATGATGGATATCGATATACCGGAACCCTCTACTAGAGCAGTTTGCGGAAAATCGGCTGATGAGTCGAAACAAAAATCTTCAAAGATATTAGCAGTCATGGACAACATCAAGAGATCATGCATGGACGCTGATTCTAAGAGGTATGTATCCAAAAGGCTCCGTCGGATTCAGTATTATTGATGTTCGGACAGTGTTGTGTTTTCAAGCTGGAGAGACACTCTTGATATCTTGGCAGCGATATTAGAAGCAGAAGGCATTGCTTTTGTTCAGGTCGATGGACGTAACCCATTGGCTGGTCGAACGGAGCTAATCTCCAAGTTCTGCCAGGACCCAATGATTCGAGTTCTTCTCATATCCATCAACACTGGCGCAGTTGGGTAAGCTTGGCCTCAGTTTACACGTACCAAATTACTCACACCACTTTAGTCTCACTCTTACACAGGCAAACATGGTCCATATCATTGAGCCGCAATGGAACCCAGCCATTGAAGAACAAGCGATAGCAAGAGTTGTCAGGATGGGTCAGAAGAGGCCAGTCACCATCTTCAAGTACATCACGGCTGGTTCCATCGAAAACGTAGGGCTTCCCAATTTACCTCGATGACGAAGACTAACTTCCTATAGACTGTTGTAAAATTGCAAGAGAAGAAGACACGGATCATCAAACTATCGATGCAAGACAAGGACGGTGCTGAATCCGATGCGAACTTGGATGTAAGTTACGACCTCTTTCCACTATCCCTAGAATACATCCTGACCTCAAGCAGAGTTTCAAGTTTGCCATCGATCCGAATGAATGGGGGGCTGTATCATAAATCTTGTCCAGTTAGTCGCGCTATGGAATGTTGAGCTTGATATGTCTCGTTGAGACGTCATAAGCTTTGAGTATCAATCAATAGAACGTTGAAACATGCACCTCCTTCTCTTTTTGTCACTGGGTGACCATTGTCTCTCGTCTCAAATTAACATCCAACGTCCATTGTATCCAGTTCAGCTGGTGCCCAACTGTATTCCAGCTTGTTCCAATGTTCCCATAGCCAACATGAACTGTCCCGAGTAGTACAGGATCCAAACAGCGTAGTCCATCCAGACTTGGTGTAAGGATGATGCTGGAACAAGAAATCTGCCAGAGGCCAAAATCGTATCAGATATCGTAAACACAACAGCCCCCAGGGCGAGTTTATCGCTCCTGATCGTCAAGGCTGAGAATATCATACCCAGGATGGCACAGGTATAGAGAAGAATCGGTAACCGAAGGTCGCTGTCGACTCTCGGAATCAACAGCGCCAACATCGCGGGCCCCAATAAGACAGCTGATATAACGATAGAGACCTGAGGTTGATCTTCTAGCACAAGACTCTTTGCACCAGTCTGATAGAACAGTGTGATGTAGCAGAGATGCGATGTCAAGAAGCTCCCAAGGCCAGCTAGGAATGCTGGTTCCGAATCCCAAGCAAGAAACGCATCGCCTAGCGCCCCAAAGCTGAGCGCAGCTAGGAGGTATGTCGGCCCATCCACAATCTTGACGAGGACCGCGAGCAGAGATACTGCGAGGGTTTTAGTGATCATGCGGGAGTAGCTCGGACTCGCACGAGCTTTGACGCCATAGAGAATGGCTGCGGTCAAGGAACTGGCAAGGAGATAATTTTCTGGAAGCATGGTGCTATTTTCGATGTGATGTTGGGCAGAGAACTGTTCTCTCAAATGCGAAGTCGTGAATTTATGGTCATGGATGGAGTTGACCTCGGCACCACTCAGTAGGCTCGCACGTGACAACCTCCTTAGTCGACCTGCCTGTCTAGGCTACTTCTGCCACTCAAGGTGTTCTTTTCTTGGGAGATGTAGCAATTTAGAGGTACTCACGTGAGTTCTGAAGTGGCCGGGAATGATTTTCAAGCTTGGGAATCCTGGAATTCACGCATTTACACAAAAAGCCTCATTATCTTATTGCCAACTACGGCACTCTACAGCAAATCTTTGAGAAAAAGCAACCATGTCCAAGCTATCCTTTTTCTGTATGACAGTGAGCGACTGCAGATATCAATATGAGTCATGAACTCGGCCGTTCATAAGTGTAAAGAGTCGAGATAGCAGTTTCAGTAAGACTGCCATGTATCAGACTGTCACTGTTGACTGTGGCACTCAGTGGTTAGATTCATCAATTGGGCTCAAATCCCCTTGAGCCGTTGAATCACAAAGAGCTCACAACTATAAATTCTTCACTTCCCTACCAGTTCATTTTCCTACCAGCAAACTTCTCCTCTGAAACCTCAACATAAATCAGCACCCTGCTATCAAATTCTTCTCTGTACGCAAAATGAGTACCAACGTGCAATGGATTCATGTGTTCTTACACAAGAAGGACCACGCCTCCAACGCGGAAGCGAACCTGTTGAAACTGAGAGAGGTCAGCGATTGGTGTTGGTATTATGATCTCCACGAAGGCGGCTCCGTCCTTCAAATGAAGGCACGAATCGACACAGCTATCGACGACTCCCTTGCCGACGCTGTGAAACTGTTAAGGAGGCTTGGAGCTTCAAGGGACTGGACGTTATCCCACCACGTTGTAAAGTCGAACGCGATGCATTTTTCTGACATCGATAATAAGACGACACTTGCTTGCTAAGTTAGGATTTTGGCTTGAATTGATTTCGCATATAAATAAATATAGTAAGCTATTGGTGATAATCTACAAAGTGATTTATCTCATGGGCGGGAGATGTATATCTTGCTCTAAAGTAGAATCATGCTATGAACCTGGGCGAAACTATCAAAGCGTAAAGAGCTTAACGACAGCTGGGACTACGTGCTAGGTACACAACAGGGACCCATACTTCAATTGAATCATTGAATATGGTTTAATTCCTTTGACTGCAAACATCACGAGATATACGGGAGTTGAAGGAAGCTGGAGACAATCTCACTACTTGGCTCAAAAATTCAGACTTATGGGAGGTCAAAATAAACGTGCCAAAAGGTGTTCAATACTTCACCTAAACGTATGCTAAGTTACCCAAGTCTTTTTGTCATGCTGAGGATCAAGTTCCCCCAGCCTAGCAAGGCATTCTGCTCGGCAGTGCGGGGTACCAACAGCGGCACCATAGATGGCAATTTGAGAAAACAAACTGGGAAATTGAGAAGACCAGGACGTAAAAGCAGGGTTGGACCTGCTCTATACGTCATATTACTCAGGGTGACCCTAAAAAGCGGCTGTGCGGCGTCATTTGGCAATAAGTGTAACAAAACAATGGCAGACAGAAATGCGCTTCAGCTGAAAGGCAGCCTGTCTCAGATCATCCAATCACGTCGCTCTTTCAACCGACTCAGCCTCCCGTAGGCTTTATCCAAGGCCTTTCCAGTCTTTGCCAGAGACAGACTTTCCAAGTACTAATATCACATGTCGGCTCCAAGTTTGGATCATGAATATTCAGGGCAACGTTCTTCCATGATGTTGAAAGGGACTGTCAAGTTTCTACATGGAGGCCAGCTTCCAAGAGACGTCCGAGGTTTGTCACCTGCCCCGCCTCCATTGTTGCACCGGCCGCTTCATCACACGTCTCGTCATTGGCATTCAACCCAGACTTTCGGTCAAAGACGCACTAAAGCTCCGAGATCAAAGACGCCATTTGGGAAAATTATATGGATATCTGTAGGCACGTTGGCTTGGGGCCAGGTCTTCATCTCATATATATACGAGCCTCTCAGAGACAATAGCGTCTTCACAAACATGGCCCAATCGACCATCTTCCGAGCTATACCAGCAAGGTTAGCACAGCCGGTCGGAATAGTGGGTAGTGGGCTGCATCAACCCATCACTGGCGATAAAGAAATACGACTGCTCATCTTGGAGCCGGGAGCACGGGAGGATGCATTGGAATGCCAGTTGGTGAACGCTGAGCTGTCGTGGAGGACCAGGTTCGAGGCTTTATCGTACGCCTGGGGAGACGATACTACCAAATATCTGCTAAAGTGTTCTGGGCAAAATATCTGTGTCTGGGCTAATCTGCATGATGCGCTACTGGACTTGCGCCATCCGACCCGAAAACGCGTCCTGTGGATCGACGCTCTCTGCATCAATCAAGCCGACAACGACGAGAAGTCTAAGCAGATTAGACTTATGCATGAGATCTACTCCCAGGCCCAACAAGTTCTCATCTATCTCGGAAAATCAGATGATTCGGTACATGGCGCAATTGCATCAATGCGCTGGCTGGACTGGAAGTTCATGCCCCTCTATGCTCGGCAGTTCCTTTTGAGTTCAAACATTGGCATGGCAAGCTTCTTCGTTGACAAGTGGACGAACATGAACCCCATCACCCGAGAAGACTTCAGCTGGGATCCAATTATTAGCTTATTGCGTCGTCCGTGGTTCCGACGCACCTGGGTTATCCAAGAAGCGGTTATACCGCAGCATGCACAGGTCATCTGTGGTGACCAGACCATCTCTTGGACAACGTTTCTTCGAGTTGCAGATGCCATTAAGCATTATCAATCTTCTGTAAAAACGATCCCGGGTTACCACTCACTCTATGATACCATTCCCAGTCTAGACTTGATGCGATCAGCTCGCAGCAACCGACATCCGAGAATCAATATACTTGGACAGCGGTGGTACCGTCCTCTCTTGACCGGCCGCCCAATAGAGGGTCAAAAGGGCTCTAGCCTGCTTGATCTTATTCTTATGAGTCGTAGGTACAAGTGCACATATCCTCATGATAAGATCTTCGGAATGCTCGGTGTCACGGGAGAGGGTACGAGTAGCGAGCTCCTAAGGCCAGATTACAACATCTCACCAGTGGATGCTTATCGAAACTTTGTGCTGTGGGAAATCCAGAACAATAGAAGCCTCCGTGTCCTTGGAACGAGCTCAAGAACAACCAATCGATATCGCTCACCATCGTGGGTTCCAAACTTCCACAAACTTGATCCTATCGAAAGCTTGACTGGGCCTCTCTTCAGCAGTTCTGGGATGGACGCCAGTGTAGGGCTGCCCATGGAAGTACGAGAATCGCATGATGGTACCACGCTGTACATAAAAGGGAGCGTAGTAGACACAATTCACACTGTTGGCAAGAATTCGTTTGAAGATAAATCCACCAGGTTAAGCCAATATCATCAAGAGGACGAGCGGATTTCGGTATACGACCAACTCCAAGTGAATAGGGGAATGGTTGAAGAAGCAAGGGACATTTGGCTGGAAGCGACGAAAGGGCTAGCGCGAGATCTTGGCCCTGCTCCCGAGTCTCATATCTTCACAACCAAGATGAAGGATGGTATGACCTTGCCACTTGGGCCGGTTTCTCCTGGATGGGATTCATTCTTACGCGTGCTGTTTGGCGACATATCTGTCGGGGGCAAGTACTCCATGTTCATCAAGGAGATCTCTACCTCTTTTCTTCGTCTGGCCCTTGCTGAAGACCTGTTACCGAAGCAGTATTTCAAGGGTGAAGAAGCTTTTGCAATCAAAGCGCTTGGGTTCTTTACAACAATAGCGCGGTCGCGGCGTTTTGCACGAACAGACATGGGGTTGGTTGGCTATGTACCTATGAGGGCCAGAAGGGGAGACCTGGTAGTGATTCTGTATGGATCTAAGGTACCATTCGTGGTTAGGGAGAAGGGCCATGGCAAGTATTCTTTGGTAGGGGAGTGTTATATGGATGGGATCATGCGTGGTGAGGGAATTAGGTTTGCAAAATACGAGAATAGAGATATAGAATTGGCATTAGTGTAGAGTAGCAACGCCGCTATCGGTTCATCAGCTGAGCAGGCTTTTGTCTCGCTTCGCCAGGAAACGACAGCTAGATCTGTCCAGAACAAATCAAGCCATCAAACGTTATCGTACAAGATTGATTCCGCTGCTGCGCTACACGCGGCAGTCTCGGATAATGACACGATAATGCACCCTCAAGTCTGGACTTTGGGCGACGACTGTGTCTTGCAAGGCCCTCCACGTTTAATCGGCCGCTAAGATAGCGCCCATAATTTCCACCATTTAGCAAACACCGGTGACACCCGATTACCTTTGATCGGCTATCACAAAGGATCTGACATCAAGATCTCGATTGTGCCAACAAGAAACATAACGTCAATCTCTAATCCTTGTGCACCAACAATCGAGGAAAAACAAGTTCACATGCAATATTCGGATCAGTGGATGTTTTTATGTGGACAATTGGTCTGCATGAAGATCTTCATCACGCTACTAAAGCTTCAGGTCAAAGCTGACGGAAACCCCTGACGCTTATGCAGGCCCTTGCTCATGGCTTGAATTGACTTTTCTGAGCTCAGACTCTACAAGCACGAATGCGCGAGATTCGACACGGCTTGTAATTAACATCTTACGATATTGTGACTCGGCCTGCAGGAGACCAGGGATCAAAGCGGAATATCGACGCCACGTAGGCTGCGGCGGACGAGACCGCAGGCTAGATTGGCCACTAATCCAGGCTGGAATTAGAGTCAGATGCCCTGTAGTCTAGCCCGCTGTGGCTTTTAATTCTTCGCGGGCACGGGCGGGAGGGGCCGGTAAATGCCATTCCATCGATCGAAGCTACGGCAGATGAACACGTTCACTTTAATCGCAAGGTGCTAAATGAGTCAGAGCAGAGATTGAGCAAGGAGAAGAATGACTGGCGATGCAGTCGCGAGTTTTTCATTAATAAATACATAGAATATCCAAGAAGCCTTCCCGGTAAAATAGTGAAGATGAAAGAGGGAATCACTTGTAAATCACCAAACTCCCATCCCGTAAATAAATCCGTAAATCACCAGTCCAATCATTTAGCCATGGAGATTCCGTTTCCTGCCTCGAGGGTATCATTGGAGTCAATTGAGCATCGTCGGTCCTTGACAAACTTGGGCCACGTGTTGGTGAGCACCAAATACTTGATGTGCTTCTCCGAGTCGTCGAAAATCGTCGCATCGAAGCCCTCGGGGATGTCTCCCCAGTACATAGCCTTGTCGCTCATGTATCCAGTATCAGCGACAGAGTCAGCAGCCATGATACCTGTCTCAGAGCCGTGTGATGATGCAGCTGAGGACTTGACCTTGGTGGGTGTTGTGACCATCTGGAAAGTCTCGAATGGCAACGCTGGGTCAACCTGCTTCTTGTCGCCGTAGAGGATGCGCGCAGAGCTCTCAAAGACGCCTTCCAATATTTTTTGTTGCTGCGATGACAGGTTGATCTGGAATTCTGCGTCGCGCGAGCTGACGAAGCCGGTGTAAATGCGAAGAGCGCTGTTGAATCTCTCGCGGACGAGTTCTTGCACCGACGGCTCCTTGATCTTCTCGGGGTCGCGCACATCAGGCGGTAATGAAGACTTCCACTCAGCGACAGCTCGTAGAAAAGCAATGTTCTCTCCCGAAAAGTCACGAAGAGCAGAAAATTGCTGAAGAGGTTCGGGGTTACGCTCGAGAACATACTCAAGAGCCTCCATGGTGAGGATACTCTCACCGGAGGCGCTGCTCTTGACAGATCCGTCCTTGGACCAGGACGTCAGAGCAGAGGGGGCAACAGTAGTAGAACCAGTAGCGACAGATCGAGCACCATTGGTCGCTGCGCTTTTGTTGAGCTCCCATTGAGCGATGGAGTCGAGGGTCTCTTGGCGGAGGTTCTGGTGCTGGATGACTTCCCAGCAGGGCCAGAAGATGGTAAAGATCTCGATGGCCATGATGGAAATGGCGAGCCTATTGTGCGACAGTGAGCGGGTATGTTCTTAATAGGGATGGCTTGTTGAGGTAGGTGGCTTACCATTGAGGAGGAATCCAGTAGTAATTGACGGGTGCCATGGCAGGCACATACAAGGCGATGAGCCACATAGGAGTGGCATGGAGGCTGAGTGTCTCGGTCAGTTTGTGGTGTTGGGCTTGATTAAGGGATAACTCACTTAGCAATGCAGCAGGCGACGGTTTGGACCCTCCATCCCTGCGTGTCGTTGACACCGCGGGCCTGCCAGAGGATGTAAGGGGCGACGATCCATGCCCAAAGGAACTGCCAGAATACAGAGGGCCACCTTGCAAGAGAGGGTCAGTACATATCGTGATGAGATCAGATCGAGGGAGAGTATGCTTACCATTCCCAGCCCTTTCCAACCTGAGACTTTCGGTACTCCTCGGAGCCGGGATGGACTTCCGTGCCGGGGACACCCCATGAGGGATGGAACTTCTTAGATAAGCACCACATGATGATGGTGAGGATGAACTGCATGCGTTAGCATTGCCGTATGTATGTATGCGTGGTGTGTTCCATACCTGGACCACCATTCCCAGTCCAACCGTAACAAGAATCTTCTTGGAGTAATCAAGCGCCTGAAAGCGACCAAGCAACGATCCAGGTCTAACACGACTCTTGGAAGGCGCCTTCTCATCCGAAGCAAACAGTTCCTTCTGCTGCTTGGCGACATGTAGGAAACGGCTGTTGGAAGCGTGGAACAACGCGATACCAAAGGGGAAATACAAGCTCATGATCCAGAACTCGCCCTCTGGCGTAAATAGCGGGAAGTAGACATATCCGGTCTGAATAGCTCCCCAGTAGATGTGAAGAAGGATGATGGCGGCGAAGGAAAGCGGGAGGTCTCGGATTCGCAGCATGGGCATGTCGCGACGTCTCCAGAGGAAGACCATGCCGCCCGCGACGATGAACGTCCAGACAAAGGTCCAGATGATCCAGAAGATGCCGAGGCCATCGAGTCTGGCCTCGGGCTTTTCGGTTCCGGCCATTGTAGAGTAAAAAAGTGTCAAATATCGATGGTGTTTTTTTCGAGGTGTGAAATTGAGGAATATGGAAATATCTTTTATTGTATTCTAAGGAACGTGGTTTGGAAAGGAATGTGTCGGGTCTCCGCAACACA
This sequence comes from Fusarium bulbicola, assembly GCA_013758895.1. NCBI lineage: Eukaryota > Fungi > Ascomycota > Sordariomycetes > Hypocreales > Nectriaceae > Fusarium > Fusarium bulbicola. The sequence goes on from JAAOAI010000388.1 coordinate 47,443, forward strand.
AAAACGGTCGAAAGAGCAAGAGAGCGCACAAAGCGGAGATGACGACGATATATAGTAATACGTTTATCGAGTGTGATTCCCCAAGCGTCCAGACGCTAAACAAGGATTAAGAAATCTCTTGCAGTGAAAAGCGAGCGAGAGAAAGTGAAAATGCGAAAAGAGATCGAGAGTGATGTACGTAGCGAGAAACACGCCCCCCAGACAATGGCCCTTCTCTCCCTTGCAACACGCCCAGCCAGCAACTGACCTGACCTGAACTTGGGCTCGGGAAAGCCAGGTTAGTGCCGTCTAAGCTCCCGACCTCCGGTGATCTTGGCCCGTCCTGGGGTAGGGCTGCCCCCTCCCCTGCAAGATCCAACCCGCAGTTCGGGATAATTCACACGAGAAAAGAGATGTCCACTTCGCTCAGACTGACAGCAGGACTAAGGGATGTTGGTCGTGAACAAACCGGTTCGCGAGATGAAATTTGCAGATCAACGGAGGTCGACGTCTCTGATGTTTTGCCATGTTCTGTTCTGTGTTTTTGCGATGCATTGATCCTGGGGTATTTTTTTTGCTTCTTTGCGTAAGGGCGATTTGAGACATTGACGACTTTAGCAAGAATCATCCTGTGTGACCAACATTTGATTCAATCGTCACGGCGCCGTGACGATGATCCAAACGCCCTTGCATCGCAATGCTCAGCATCCGTTCAGCCACGAGCGTAGCCTTTCTTTTTCTTGCACTGATATCACCTGTCCGCGTTGTGTCCTCTTCTCTTGATTGACTGCGATGTCTTCTCGCAGCGCCATGATTGCTGACCGAGTGTACGCCACAGTGAGAAAACCCTCCAGTAAAGTTCGTTGGTGAAACGCAGCACGAAAAGCTTGTGCCCCCCCCCGAGGCTCGTACAATATGTCCAAACGGCCGCATCATGTAACGGCTGCGTTTGGCTTGTGTCTTTAATCGCGGAGGCGGGCCGTGCAAAAATGGGAATTGAAACGGTTGGGGAGCAGTTCAGTTCGTCCACCGCCGTTTTCTATCGTCTTTCATCCCTTGCGTCCAGTGTTGTGCTCCTTGCAGTGATGAGCATGTGCTCGAGGTAGGGAGACACAGGACACTTGCTTTACCGGGGCTTGTGCTGTATCCACTGTGATTTAGGTTACCGTTTGGTTCCTGGCGCTTCGCGTTTGAGTTTGTGACGGCGCAGAGTTTCTTTCTTTTTTTTCGCAAACTGCAATCACTGTATCTTTTTTGAATCGTGGGACAAAAGAAAAGAAGATAATTTCTTGCGTGATGGTGTTGCATTGTGGTCAGGGAGTATCCCCGGCGTCACCCCCACTCAAGCGCGATAAACGAAGAGCTGAAGTCGATCTTGAGTGCCATCACGTCGCAGCCTGTCACCGCCATCACATTGCATTGCATCAATCGCATTGGGTTGGCTGCATCGTTGGTGGGCCAGCCTCAACTGCGAGACACACACACGGTGACTTCTGTCCAACCGCAGAACCGTTTCCATAACACGTGACATTGTTGCAAGAGGCGCATGTTTAACGCTCAGAGAAGAAGAGCTCTGTGAGGACAGGCCATGACTCCCGACAAATGTGAGTGAGGCCTCAAATCTGATCGGTTGTAGATCTCAATAACCCGAGCAAGATGCAATCGCGGGCCCTGCACTGACTGTCAGGGTAAAATGACGGCCCAGCCTGGGCATCAAAAAAGAAATGATCAGCCCAATCTTGTCGTCATAAGCGACGCTGCAGTCTTTTACCGGTTCTTTGGGTTTGGCCTCTCTCCACCTCAGCCAACTCCGCGAAAGTGCAGCACGCACGAGATAATTGTACAACAAGACTCGGTGTTTTGTGAGTACAGGTTCTGAGGCAGTATCGCGTGGCATTAGTCTACTCCGTACAGACTTTGCTTCAATTGTCCTGGTTTCAGTGGCACAGCTAGCTAGCTCTCGATGTCCCGTAGATGCCGTCCCGCTTCAACACCTTGTGAGCTGTCAGGAGATTGCGCTGTGGGGGAGATCGGCACTGAAGGGCGAGAAAACGACGGGGGGTTTCCGGTGCCTATCCCGCACCTCGCACCAGTAAAATCACCGAGTCTTGCAATGTTTGCTCCTCGTCCAAAGCAAACAGTACTTTTCTCATCACAAGTGATTGCTTGCTTGTTGGTAAGACGAACAAACGCAAACAAGGATCTTTGGACAAAACCTCCGAAGATCACAACATCTCCACTCTTTTCTCACTTCTGACACGATCTTGCCGACTACGACCCTCCATCCTTGCACCAGCTGGTCAAGGGCCCAAACAATCCATCTCAACAGTGGAAAAGATCTGCACTTCAGTGCCGCAACATCTCGGTGCGACTTGACGGGTTCAGCAGCGGTAATAATGAAAATACAGTGGTCAATTCAATCCAATTTACGCCGTTGCAGGAAAAACAGTTCCGCGCCTGAAGGGTTTCATTGATGCAAGATTAGCGCCGTCGCCAAGTAACAAATGCCGATACTGAATAGTAATCCTCCCCTTTGAAAATGTCCAAGTGTGCGTGCTCATTCAAACATCTTGGACAGATTCTGGACAGGCCACGCCCTCGCATCCCGAAACTTATCAACTACACCCCTCAGCGCCCTCCTCTCATACCGATCCGTGAAAAAGTCGCCGTACAACTCCATCCCAAACGCAGCATGCACAAGAGCCGGTGGACATGCCGGATGGCAGAGACTTATCCCACACAGATCCAATATCATCTGCCGCACCTGATTTTCGATTTCTCTCCACTGCGCACGTGTCGATGAATTTCCCCTGATTTGACGTCAGTGGATCATCTCTCCCAAAGATACGTTAGTTAAATTAGATTCATGACCTACCCGAGGAAGGGGTTCTCTGCCATCAGCACCATCTTCGCTATGATGCTGAGCTGCATGGTTGTCACCTCCAGCGCGGACGAGTACCAGATTATCGGGAATATTTCTCCATTCGACCTGTCAGCTGCTCGTACATAGAACGGCTGATACTCCCTCCGTGCTTCATCCTCCAGAACCTCCCCCTGCTTCTGAAGTCGCACTGAAAACTCCGTTAGTTACACGGCCTTTTTATCTCAAGGGTAGTACATACGCCATTCTTGTTCTGAGCCATCAGCCCATCGCCATTTCGCAACCTGCGCCGTGTGAAGAACAATCTTATTCGCCTTGGACGCACCATGTCCATACTCGGGATCTAGAACCATCTTTGGCGGATGACGCTTTGTAAACGAGTGGTACAGCTCCTGGCGAACGGCCATCCAATACGCCGCTTGGATAAGTGATCGGCGGCCAAAGAGGGTCCGCGACGGTGGACTTCTCAGGACAGCGTCTATGATAGCTAGGAAATTAACCTGGGGTTTTGCGTTCCGCCTTTGGTTCCGCTCCTGCTCCTGCTCTTGATCTTCCTCGTCGTCGATCTCCTCCAACTGCCGGAGAATAACTGTAACCTTTCAGCGTGAGCTAGTGTTAGCGGGGGTTTGGTGAGTCTTACCAGCTGTGGCGATGATGCTCTCGAGCTTTTCGTCGTCTTGGATGAGGTGGAAGTCTCGTAGGGCGGGGATGCATTTCAACGTGTATTCTACTGCGTCGTGGGGTGTGAGTTTGGGTAGCAATTGGCCTTGGTAGAGAATTCCCTGTGGTGTTTTGTATTTCGGCAGACGGCTTAGATGGCGTGCTGAAAGGGCGAATATGGCGTAGAGAAGTGGTGGATGGTGTCGAGCGCGGAGCGGTACAATGAGTTGGAAGTGTCGTCTCTCATCGCACAAGTCAAGCTGCTCACGTTAGCATTTATCACCAGCCATGACTGGATGATCGGTACCCAATGTGACAACTCTTCGATAAAGTATCGAAGCAAACACGCCTCTTGCGGATCTTGAAGAGGAAATTTTGTGACTTCTCCTGAACTGCACGGCTGGTGTGATCGGGGAGAAGGAACGTGATCTTGCGGTGGACCATACGGAGATGAATGGTCGTGGGTTACGGTGTATGCGCTTGAGTTGCTCGGCAGGTCCGTGGGTGATCGGCCTGTTGCCTGCTGCCATGGCGAAGAAGGGTAGCTCGGTGAGTTTCCAGCTGATGTGTTTGCCACTGGGAATACTGGGTTGTTTCTTAGGGGTTCGTTGTAAGTTGGCTCTCTTGACTCTGGAGTGTCGTTGAAACTTGCTCGGGTAGTTGAAGATGTACCTGCGCCTCCTTCCAGTGGACTTTGCGGGTTATTGTTAACTGTCAAATGATTAACCAGCTTACCCACTGCGATAGCATCTTTGGTCAATGACTTACAGTCTCTAATCTCACTGTTTACCCAAGTCTGGTTCGTCAATGGTCCTGTTGATGAGTTTCTAAAGACAGTTTTCTTCGCAGGTCGAGCACAAGGTAAGTTCTTAATGATACAGCGATGACACCTCGGCTGTCCTTCATCGCCTATAATTAATCAGCCATCATTCACTATCCCCGTCTACCCGATTCAGTGAATTCGCCTACATTTGACATGTTTTTCTGAGGCCGGTCAGCACCCCGCATTCAGCCACCGACGCGGCGATCTCACCTTTACATTGAAGACATGGTCTCTTTACCACTGGCATCGTTCTCAAACAATTTGTATGGGTTTGAAGAAGATGCTAAGACTTTGTAATCAAGACTTTCTCAATGGGTATCCACCACTGAAGGGCCCATTGTGTAGCTTTTTCCATCACGTGCGGTGGAATCGCTGTTCTCTCCGAGATGTTGACGCGTTTTGTGCTACCCTATACAGATCTGAGTTGCAACCTTTTGAGGTGTAGCTGGAGCAGGAGAGGCGAAAAAAGAGTCAATGATAGGGATGTGTAGTATTTTGACTCCATAAGAACTCTTCGTATATTGGACAAATTGAATATTCAAGCGCTGGACGTTGGCCAATTGGATCTGATCTAGCGTAATCCTTCGTCGTGTCATGGCTGTCAGCCTCATCCCAATCCAACTGTGAACACCACGCTCTCACAAACACCAAAAATGTCACGAACAACAAGATCAACCGCCAAAAGACTCACCCGTCTCCAACCTCCATCCCCAGTACCTATACCCTCCTCCCCAACCCCCCCAGAAACCAAACTCTTCCCAACCCCATCCTTATTCGAATCCTACCTCTCCCTAAACCACTCCACCAACCAAACCGGTATCTGGCTCAAAATCGCCAAAAAGAACTCCCCCATCCCCTCAATAACATACGACCAAGCCCTAGACACAGCTCTCTGCTACGGCTGGATCGACGGCCAGCGCAAATCCCACGATGCTGCCCACTTCATCCAGCGCTTCACGCCCCGTCGCAAGAAAAGTCTCTGGTCCCAGCGCAACGTTAACAAAGTCGCTGATTTAATCGCCTCTGGTCGAATGACGCCCGCTGGGCAGGCGGAGATTGATGCAGCGAGGGAGGATGGACGCTGGGAGAGGGCGTATTCATCGTCGAGTAATGCAGTTGTGCCAGAGGATTTTGAAAGAGCGGTAGAGGGGAATGAAGCGGCGGGGGAGTTTTGGAAGGGGTTGAATAAGACGAAGAGATATAGTTTCTTATGGAGGTTGGAAACGGCGAGGAGGCCGGAGACGAGGAGGAAGAGGATAGAGCAGTTTGTGGAACTACTTGCTGCTGGGAAGACTGTTTGATCCATTGCTGGGATTATTCTCTATTACATTAAGATCTACGGATACTCAAACATGATATAAGAAGTGAGAATGTGATGGAATTAGTAGTCATCTTCATCATATCCATCCTCGCCTTCTCCATCTGACTCATCCGCCATGCCCATCGCGAAAGGATTCCGCTCTTCATCGTCATCTTCGCTCTCCTCATCAGCAGTCCTGCTGCTAGCATCTGAATCATCGTCCACTGGGTTTTCCTGTCGATGGAGACGTAATCTCTCAGCGAGAGATAATTTCTGGGGCGGTGCATCTTCATCTTCTGACTCGTCACTTTCTTCTTCAGAGGAGTCGCTTGCGTGAGGCTCTTTTGACACGCCGCCTTCGTCCTCATCCTCATCATCTGACATGGAGCGCTGTCGTGTCTGTTCTGGCTCATCATCTTCGTCGTCGGATTCAACGACTCGTGTCCTCGCGCGTTTCGCTACAGGTTCCGCGTCCTCCTCATCTTCATCATCGGAGTCGGAGACTACTCGACGTTTGCGTCCGCGCTGCACAGGCGCTGTTTCTGGCTCCGGTTCGGGACTGGAGAAGTTTGCGCCGGCGCCGTCGTCATCCTCATCGTCGGAGATTTCTTGGGCGACGGGCGGAGGGGAGCCGCTGGCTAATGAGATGCCCTCTTCGTCGGAAGGGTCGTGTGTCTCGACAATCTCATCGTCGTCAATGCCATCGCTTTCGTACTCATCGAGATCAGGTCCATTGTTGCCATCGTCATCATCATCATCGTCCTCATCCGAAGTGTCGTCTCCCAAGTCCGGTCCTAGTGTTTGCAGTAACTCAAATCGTCGAAGCCCGCGCTCGTACTCAAAAGCGACCATAGGCCATGCCTTGAGACCTCTTTGCTCCAACTCGCTCCCAAGAGGATCTGGTAAGTTGTCCCAAGTATCCCTGTCGATCTGGAATCGCGCAAAGTCGGGATGTCGCTGTAAATCAGGCCAGCACCACAAGAATTGCAAGTCTTCTCCTAGTCCAGGCTGTTTCTCGTACGTTTGCGTTTGATACCGGTTGATAAGATCCGACGTGCACCACCCCAGAGTCGACTTCTGGCACTCCGTACTCGAGACGTTCACGTAGAAGCACTCAAGCTGGGTGAACTGCCTCAAGAGCGCTGGTACGTCGGGACCACTGAGATCATCAAGGATGTTCGGCCCACCCAGCGCAAAGTTTTTGGCCTCGCTAGCAAAGCCCGGCAAGTGAAACACCATTCTCCCCGGCGGACAACTGAGGCCATTCATCAGAACAACATCTGAGTTCCTGTTGAAGCGAACAGTAGCGTCTCCAGACCCAGCATCGATGCTCAGAGAATCAGGAAAGGCGTTGGTGGCTAGAGCGCGGGACTCTTTGTGAACAGCAAAAACCGCGCGGAGGTTCTTTGTCTGATCACTAAGCGCAATACCGTCACGAACAGTCCAAACAAAAGAACTCGCTGCGTCGGGATGCAGGGCTGTTCCATACGAGATGTGAAAGTCGAGCACGCGATGCCGAGCGCAAAGTTCTGGACAGAACAACTCCCAGATGGTGTTGCGCAACTCACTAGGAAGGCGGCCAAACTGGGGGAACGAGTCGAGATAAGAATCCTGAGTCAAGTCATCGCGGTGGTAAATGTCGTCATCTTCATCGCTAGACTCTTCTTCGCTGCCGTCAGCGGCCATGGTATCTAGCAAGCCTCCACCGTCGGAATCATCGTCGGACTCGGAGGATTCAGCGCCGGTTTCATTTTCGCTGGAATCTTCTTGTTCGCTGTGAGCGCGCTCGTCGTGAATCTCATTGTCGCTCTGGTCGGATTGAGATTCGGCCATGTTTGAGGTTTTGCGCGCGTGAGTTGAGTAAGGGAGATGAGGCTTGACGCGCCCTCGCTCTGCCTGAAAGCTTTGGTGAGAGCTGATGCAGGATGAGATGAGCGCACGTGACTGATCTCTCTTATCAGCACGTGATCATTGTCGCGAGCATCGGTTCGCGCGTTGATCACGGCGCGATTAGCCCCGAGCGTGAATCATTGTGGGAATCGACGAGAAAATGGAGAAGTCGTCGGCATTGGCATTGTTGAAATATCCGAATCACAGATCCAAAGTCTGTGTTTCGCGCCCGGTATTCGTATCATTTCCCGAGCCCCACGCGTCGTACAGAGGAGGAGGGGCCTTCGGGGAGTAAGAAAATATAAGACTTTAGAAGAGGGTGCTAAAATGAACCTAGAAAAGAGTACCCTAAACTTAGGCTAAAGTTGCCTAAGTCTTTTTGTCATTTAGGATCAAGGTCCTGAGTTTTCTTTCCTCCCTTGGGAGGGCTTCTGAAGTGTTACTAATCTTAGTGCATCTTGACTACTGCACGACTCTCGCTTTGTCATTGTCCATCCCCATATTTCCCATCACTAACAATTAATCTCGCCAATCGTCATGTCCCTGCTCAGCTAGGGCTGCATCTCGATGTCTTGGCGTTCCCCGACATGCCGACTCTGGTATACGGCTTACATCATGATCATACCAATCATGGCCACGGAGTAGCGCAAAGCTCCGCTGCTGTACGAGGCTCCCTTTGGTACCTTATTCATCTCTCCAAGTGGACAAGGTTTCCATTGCTAAGGATTGCTGTGCCATTATGCATGCAGCTTTGTGGCTGGGCTGGACACACCATCACGGTTGTGTCGTGGACCTATAAAGACAACTCCTCGTCTTCAATAACGGTCTCATTATCAACTCACTCTCAATCCAATTCACCCAATCAACATACTCTTTCACTCTCAACAACACCCAATAACTCAAAATGTCCAAGATTCTTACCGTTTTCGGCGCCACTGGCAACCAGGGCGGCTCTGTCGTTCGCGCCATCCTCAACGACCCCGCTCTCTCCAAGGAGTTCAAAATTCGTGGCATTACCCGCGATGTCTCCAAACCAGCTGCCCAAGCCCTCGCCTCAAAGGGCGTCGAGGTCGTTGCTGTGAGTAAAATCGCATTCTCCACCAACACACAATCTGACTTTCCAGGCCGACATGAACACCGCTGAGCAAGTCGCTCCCGCTGTCAAGGACGCTCACACCGTCTTCCTCGTCACAAACTACTGGGAGACTAACATCGGTAACGGCGAGATTGCTCAAGGCAAGGCTGTCGCCGACGCTTGCAAGACTGCGGGAGTCAAACAGCTCGTCTTCTCGTCTCTTATTGACACCAAGAAGATCAGCAACGGTCGCCTTACTCACATCAAGCATTTTGAGGGCAAGGCCGAGATCGAGGAGTATATCCGACAGATCAATGTCCCCGCGACATTTGTTCTTCCTGGTTTCTTTGCTTCCAATCTCTTTACTTCGATCCGCAAGAATGAGGATGGTAGCTATGGTTGGGCTCTTCCCGCCAATGGTGACAAGGCCAAGGTTCCTCTCTTTGACGTCAACGCCGACATGGGTAAGTTTACCAACCACATTCGCATTGACAACTACTAACTATTCCCAGGCAAGTTCGTCAAGGCCGCCATCAAGAACTTCCCCGGAACCCTCAACAAGCGCATCTTCGCTGCCACCGACTACTACTCCCCCAACAGAATCATCTCCGAGTTCAGCGAGGTCATCGGAAAGCCCGCCACCTTCAACCAAGTTCCCGCTGATGTCTTCGAGTCTTTCCTCCCTGCCCCCATCGCAAAGGAGCTGACTGAGAACATGATGCTCTTGGAGGAACCCGGATACTACGGCGATGCTGATCTCAAGGAGAGCCTGGATCTTCTCGATGAGAAGCCTGTTACTTGGAAGGAGTTTGTTGAGCAGAACAGATTCAAGTGGGAGTAAGGACAGATAAAAAAAAGATAGCCTTGAACCATATTTAATAAAGTAGTATCAATATTACAAATTACCGAGATAGTTGTAGCCCAAGAAATGCCAATCATTCATCTATATGCCAATCATCCGTCAAGCCTCGATTTTTCATCTGCTTCACAAACGTCTTGATTGTGTATTCACCCCCAACTCGAAACTTTCCTCTGGCTGGAAGTCCAACACTCATCGTGACAGCAGTAATGACAATCTGGGCGCCATGATCCCCATATTCTCTCGCAAGCTCCTGAAGCTTTTGTTCATTGCCAGGTGTAGTTCCGACTCTGGTAAACTTGGTGACTATAACCTCTTTCGGCTCCTTCTTCGACATTGTAAAGATTGACATGTTATGGAATTATTAGTATCCGAAGATTGATTGAGCTTTCTTGTAATCAAAACTTGGGTGGGCAAAGGTTGAGATTGCAAATCGGCTGGAGATTTGTGGTTTTTATACGTGCAACCTGGCCCTTCTGCAGAGATACCATGGTCACTGACAGTAACTTGCAGTGGTGCTGGTATGAAAAGTGAATATCATTCACGGAGCAAGGGAAGCTATTGGCGAGACATAGATATGGCACACCATGCTACTGTGACAGGCAGTGGTCAGCAGTGGTAGGTGAGCGGCTTGGGCTCCTTAGCTCAACCCCGCGCATCCCTCTCTCAGCGAGAAACATTGAGTTGAGGGGATGGGACTCAAATTTATTACAGTGACAAAATGGCTTCGCTCGTGAACAAACCCGCCGAAAAGCAAGTCGCCAGTGTAACTGTATACCTCCGTTCAGGAACTTGCGCGGAGAGCTTTACCTTGGTCACTGAACTTGACCCGCAGTGACTCCCATGGGCCTGCAACTATTCACTCGCCACGTAGAGAACAGTTACGTCGGAGTCAAGTGATAGACTGAAACGAAGTGCATAAGCTTCGAGGGCAGTGAGTCTATGTTGAGATTTCTGCAGTCGCTCACTGTCACAGAGGATGCTTCCAGCATGATCACTTCTGCTCCGAGCTTTGCTGTAGAGTTCAGGTTCAAGATACGCGATGAAGTTAAATTGAGTTTCAAGAGTCCTAGAATAGAATGTGAAGAAAGGCTACTCACACCTTAGACAAGTGCCGTGATAGTGTTGTGGGTATAGATCGAATAACAGCGCAGGTAGTTGGATACGTTACAAATTATGGCTTAGGTATTATGTCCTATGTGGTTCCCATGATTTTCTTTGTTGAACTTTTATATTAGCTGGCTATGTCGAAACCAAAATGAGTTCAGCTTAATTCGAATCTAGCAAGTATTCGCCTTTGTCCTGGCGTCTAATTCATTTTTGACCTTCTTTCCAATCCTCCCAGAAACCCTCCTTCTCCATGCGAGCTTGAAAGTGCTTTGCTGCATAATCACCGCTTCCCGGTGGCATGGTAAAAGTGATCTCATCGGGACCGACTTCAACCTTGGTACCGTTCCCCTTCCACTCATTTACGAGGCTCTGCACCTTCTCCTGGTTACCAGGAGTATTGCCCTTTCGGGTAAAAACAATCGTGCTGGAAGATTTAGGCGTTTTGAGGATATGTTTATCGTGTTCTTGGTTTGTAAAGCGGCGATGTTTGTTGCTGGATTATTGATTTGTTTCATCTGAGAAGTTTGATTCCGGTCCCGTTTGGACATGAGGGAAATCTTTATATACCCAGAACAGTTCAGTTAATCACTGGGTCAGTCACTGACGAAGTGCTATGGCGAACCGACATTCACTGCGCGATCGGAATGCCCTGATACAGAGACCAGAACGAGTCCCTGATCAGAGGATATTTCAGTTCGTCGTGTGCGAGAATGGCTTGGAGGGAAATGCACAGCGCATCATCTCTGGCTGAATGGAAAGATCTATGACGAACTGAGTTCTTGGACGCCGTTGACGGTGAATGATGGTCTTAGCACAGTCAACAGGAGACACTTTAGTTAGTGTCATGCGCTCCCTTCCCAAGGCTGATTGCCGCAAATGCGGCTTTGCTGAAGCGACTATGAGCTTGAAGAATAATGTAAAAAAGAGTTCTTTACTTGTTCAATATCCTCCCTTGACTCACATGTAGGATGGCCATTTAGCACATAGTGAGCCTGCTGCAAATTCACCCACAAGTTTGTGGTCTTCCATTAGGCGCGACGGACCTGCAATTGCGCATTAATTACTGGGTAGTATGACAAACTGTTATATCCCTTCCCATAACTCGAATGGTTATTTGCCTGCAATTTCTAATCATCTACAATTTCCAGGACACTTGGCATGGGATCAGACGTAATATTTCCTTGAGGTTAGAAGAATATATATAGCTGATAATTCTTCAGTTGCAGCATGGTGAAAGGCCTAGTATTTCCGAGGCGTTTGAACTCTTCTGCAAGCTCGGGCTTTTCACACTCCTTACGACGATTGTATTTATACATTTTAGTGTCTGTGATGAGGTGCTTTCCACTGGGAACTGCGCTGAGCAGCGAACGGTCTCGAGATGTTGAACTAGTGATGTTGGTAGGATCTCTGTTTCGACTCAAAGTTGCACTGTGTTACAGATTCATGTTTACAGACACTTAGACTATAGTACTTCACATTGGAAAGGACGTCAGGGTGACAGGCCAGTAACTTAGCTAGTAGAGAGTACTAAAGTCGAGTACAGGAGGTGTTTAAATCCAATTTGTGAGCTAGATGTGTTCGTTGTAGTTAAGGCTCGTGGCTGAGAGATTGAATCGGCACAGAGAACGTAGTTCAAATCCGAGGTTGGAAACGCTGGTTTACTATCCCTGAAGGATAAACTGTAATTCCGAAGCTCAGTGCGAAAGATCACTTAAAAACTAGAAGGTCTCAATGTCCAAATTGTTCTTGAATTTGCATTTGCATGAATTTCATCAAAGTCTAGACTACCAAGCGCGCTACTCTGTACTACCTGCTATTACATTTTTCAGTCTAGGTAGACTTTGTGCGAATTAGTGAAACAGAAATACTTCTCCTAAATTCGCCATTCAAGTACCGCTTTAAAAGAATGCCATACTACTTGACGTATGAATTGAAACGACACGTTCCATTTATAAGGTAGACCTCATCCCCATCCCGCTGTCTGAGCCAGATTTCCCCGCAACCACTGAACGCAACCACTGAACGCCATAGCGGACCCGGGTGGGAATAGGGCGACCTCGTTGAAGTTATAAACAAATTGATTTGTTTGATAATTGGTTGGAGATCCGATTTTGCTCTAGCTGATCAAAAGAGGAAAAAAACACAATAAGTAGTACATGGCTGAGAAACCATATTAAGCATTGTCTTGCGAATTGTGTGTAACACCCGGTTCTTGAAAAATGTATTACACAAATCAGTTGTATTACAACACACTGAGGCTGGATTCGGTCGAATTTCCTATTGTGTAACATCTAAGGTAATTCTCGTGGCGTGGTCCCATTGGCACATCATGTGTTGAAACACCCCGGGATGACCACAACTGTGCGACGACACAGGTGCTTTTAAATCCTCGTTGAACCCCCTGACGGACAGCATAGCTTCAACCGAAGCTCACACTACAAACCGTATACTGTAGTCCTGACAAAGCTTCGGCGTTGCGCTGTCTTTCGTCAAACTCTAGCAAACTCTCGCCTTGCGCCTTGCACCAGCAGGACGTCAACCTCTGGAACTTTATCTTGACCACACCAAAGTAAACAGTATTACCCGTCGAGAATAAGAAGCATGGATGGAAACAAAGAGACTGCAAAGATGGAGCTTTGCTGTTCAAAATTGGGCCAAGCCAACAGTAAAGGTCAGTGTGTCCTCGGCAGTCGCACCGACTTGCTGCTGTAAAAAGCTTTGGTAATCGTAGAGTATCAGTGACGAGGCATTACTCCTTCAAAAACCCAATGGAAGGTCGTTAACTTGGACAGGTATTCCAGGCTGGCAAAGTAAAGACCTTTGTACACAATGTCAATCCATCAATCTGACCCAGATATGTTCGAAGGGCAGTCTCTACGGAACTGGCGGTACTGAGGTCTTACTACGTATTTCCGAGACTTCTACATGCCCTTCGTGTCGCTTCCTTACTTCACAGTTACATCGCAAGGATATTGCTGCCAAATCGGAGGATCCAGCAACTGTGCAACTCAACCGGCCCATTTTTGACGGAATCGATCACGTTGTTATGCGACTCAACAACCAATTGGAATACATTCTACAGATAACTGATGAAGATCTACTGGAGGAGCCAGGAAGAACTGGGCAGTATCGACAAATAGATCCGGGACATGTTGATTATGACATGATGAGGAGGTGGATCGCCCATTGCTGTCGCACTCATGGACAATCATGCCAAATGCTTACGGCAAATCCACTGCAGATAGCAAAGTTCAGACTACTGGACTGCAAGACCACGGCTGTGGTGGAACTGGCAGGGTTTGTTAAATATGTTGCACTCAGCTATGTATGGGGTCCTTCGGCTAATCTCCCTGCGGGCCATCGACACATCCTGTCCAAAGCCGTGATCAAAGACGCCATGTATGTCACATTACAACTCGGATTCCGATATATATGGGTTGATCAGCTGTGTATTGATCAGACAAGCATCAAAGACATGAACTGCCAATTGGGTCGAATGAATACTATCTGTACGTTCTCGAGACCATCATGAACTGAGATTTGGACAAAAGCCTAACAGACTTTGAGACAACCAAGCAAGTGTCACCATAATAGCGGCCGCAGGAGAGAGTTCAGCACATGGTTTACCTGGTGTCGGGCAATGTCCTCGCACAACTCCAAACAACTTCACCCTCAACGGAACGACATGGAGATACAAACCCATACAGTTTAAAAGTCACGTGGGCGCCTCGAAATGGTCAACCAGGGGTTGGACATACCAGGAAGCAGTGTTCTCTCGCAGATGCGTCATCTTCGCAGATGATCAGGTTTTCTACCAATGTGGAAGCATGACCTGTTCCGAAGAACTGGTACAAGACTTTGCAACCTGCGAACGTGTACTTTTCCCCATCTTTGAGCGCATCTTATACGAGGACTCAGGCGCAGCCGTATATTTGCCAAGGAGTTGGAGGTTCATGACGAACTTGGAGGCATACTCCAAACGTGAACTTACCTAGGACTCCGACGTTTTGAGAGCACTGGAGGGCATTTTCGGCTTCTATGCCCAGCTAGAACCATCAGTAGAGCAGTACTGGGGTCTGCCACTACGATGGGTTGGCTGTCAACTCTCAAATATGGATAATGAGAATGTTTACCATGTCGCAAAATCGAAGCATAATGATGTCGTGGGTGCTATTCTCTGGGCAATGTTATGGGAGCCAGCGTGGAGTGACTACCACATTCTACAGACTGGGCTTGCCAAGAGGGACGGTTTTCCAACGTGGTCATGGTCCGGCTGGAAAGTCGGAGTGAGATGGAACTTCTTGGAGAACGTTGAGCATCTGGAAAAGAGCTTCAAAGTCCCTCTGTTTGCGGAAACAATAGCAGGGGGAGTCATGGAACTTAACGACGCGTTTGCACGGTCGCTCACTTCTGGTGGATCTTGCGCAACTTTGGGGTTGACCTGTATCTTGAGAATAACAACCAAGGTTTTCGATGTGCCTTTCATAGAACGCGCGCCCTATACGCCCACGAAAACCTGGGCAAAGAATGACTCGTTTCCAACAAGACGCAAAAGTCAGCACTGGGCCACAAAGGAGGATCACTCCCTCGAAGGCAAATGGACTCATTTTGTTGTTCAAAAGAACATTGGAACGCCTGAAAGAGGGATTATGTGGTCGTTGGACCTTACGGGTGGCGGGGCCGCAAGTATTTCACAGTTTGCTTTCGACACCGACATCACCGGCCTCAATCCCATGACACTCCGATGCATAGTAACAGGTTACGATTACGGGATGATTGTGCAGTCTAGCAATGGCATCTCTAGGCGAGTTGGGCTGTTGTGCTTCGAGGGGGAGTTTTTCGAGAATGGTCGAATGAGTACTGACGAGTACGGCCACCACGATGATAGCGTGATATGGCCATGGACTGCCTCGGTACAGAACAGAGATCTCAGAGACCACTTTCCAGGTGTCGAGCGGACTGTACGTCTAGGCTAACAAGGAGTTGCTGATGTCCTCAACCCCTGCAGCAATGGGTAATCAACTGTGAGATTTGGTGCACGTCAGTCAAAGCATCTGATTGGAGAAGAATCTTGCGGGTTGAGAATCATTAGACTTGAACTAATGCAGCCCCTTGGGCTCACTGAAGGTTGGTAACGCTAGATATTTCTACATCTCTCGTAGAGCTTTATCATACTATAAACTACTTTGTATACTAACACCCCCATGCTGTACAAGAGAAGGTATAAAAGATAAAGCTGCAACCAGTCATAGAGCTTCCCTATGGGACCCTGGCTGTCGATACATACTCGCTGCACTAGCGATGTCATTTGCATTAAGTAAATCAATACCCTCTTGCACAAGTACATTCCACACGTAGTCCCTATACCTTCTTGGCCAATCCGGCAAGCCCCATAGTCTTGACTTCAAGTTTCGATGCTTTGCGATTAGAAGCTGGTTCCGCAGAGTTTCCATCTGCTGGGTGCTGAAGCCCGTCCGAACACTGCCGATAGCCTTATTGAAAGGGGCAGAGGCGGTATAGAATTCATTTTCCAACTCGTATGGACCATAAAACTCCTTGCTTTGGATGAAGCCTGTTTCAGTGAGCAGATGTAAAGGAGCGTCGAGAAAAGTATCGTGGTGCTGCTGCCTTTCTTCAAGGTCTGTGCCAATGTTGATGTCGCTCCGTTTAATAATGTTTCCTGTGCCTACTATGGTTATGGGTCCGGGCCAGAATGTCTGATTTGTAGCCATCGTTTTTTCGTGGCGAGATAGGTATCTCAAATCGCGCAAAGGCCCTAGCTGCTGAAGAACCAAAGGCCATGTCTTTACTGGATCGTCTTTCACGTCGATGAACAGTATCAACGTTGTATTCGGTTCGGTGGCAGAGACACCAGAGGCCCTTGCAGAGGGATTGAAGGCCTCGTGCCGCACTGGCCGATTCATTGCGTCCAAGATCTGTAATAGCGGATCGATGTAAAGTGATCGTAGTGTGCGGTCTGGGGAAAGGAAACTTTTTTCATGGCCGACGAGAAGGTCTTCTCCATCTGGACTAAGCCATACATCTGCCTCGACACTCATACAGCCTACAGCAAGCGCTGAAAAGAGAGGATGAGCTCTCCAGTAATCGTTGTGAGAGTGACACATTACTGGAGAGACGAGGGGCGACAAGTGCGTGCCCCATAACGCAGCATTGTATGTTGGATTTCCATGTCTGAAAAGTCGGCCGTAAAACGTAAACTGTGTCGTCTCATATGTATAAAGGGCGTTTGACAAAAGGACAGGAAATACTAAGAAGAAAGGCGCTCTATCTCAACTATTAGCTGCTGTAGGTGTATCTTGGCTGTAATGAGTATGACTCGATAGGACGTACACGATTATCATTGTACAAAAGATGGCGGTAGGCCAGAATCTGACACGCTTTTGCCGTGCTCTTGATGTGTGTTGTTCGAATCGTGGCAGACCGTCGCCGACTTGGTATAAATCGGTATCTTTCTGTAAGGGAAGTGGCCTGTAATCGTCGAGCCCGGCTAGGCGTTTAATGTAGAAGTAAGTAGAAGCCTTCATGTTATCTTGCCTTCAACATGCATGAATAGATACTGGTGCAGTGTGAAACTGACAACTGACTAGAACATCAAAGGAAGATGCCAGTAACATCTTTGCTCTCCCATTTATTCGACTTTTCAAGAGGCATTTGTGTTTCAAATGGCTCGTATACTAGACTGTTCATTGTTCTGACGGAGGAATAACCCAGGGCAGTTCAGTTCAGCTGGGCATCAGATCAGGTGTTTCACAACTGACAAGAGCCGTTTTTGCTGATGACGCGTCCTCTTTGTTTATCGCCAACATTGTGCTTAGAGTTTGTGGCTGCTCATTTGTGCTAGCCAAGCTTAAGTAGGGGCCATAGCGTTTTTTTAGACTGAAACTGTGCATCATGACCCTCAGGCCGTTGCGCTAGCAGGCGAGACCCGAGTCGAACACCGCGCACCAAGTTCACGAGGTGGACGCGCATAGCCTGAAGACCGCCAGGCTTGATACTCCGTAGATAATCCTTCGGGAGGTATGCGAGCGAACGGTCGGTCAGAAAATTTGCCTCGTTGGAATAATCTGTAGGCTAATATAGGTTGGCGTGTTATTACAAGATATTTACATAATCCTGCTGCCAGACGGACTGAGCTTCATGTCCAAGGGTGGAAGAGAGGACCTTGGGACAGCAAGATCTCGTATGACTGAGAATTGTACGCTTGTTTTGTATCAGTGCAGCCTAAAGTCTAGCCTTATGGCTAGCAATTAGCTGGGTAGCTAGCTGCATCATTGGAAAACTTAAGGAAGATTCCAACGAATCTTCCTCTTACTTGACGTAGTCTGCCTCACGATACACATGCACTATGCCGTAAGTTACTATTATTGTTATAAACCCATTAGTAAGTGGAACACATGTTGAGTGTTTTTATGAATCTACGATACAACCTCTTGATCCAGTATCTACTTTAACTGTCATCGGTGTGCACAGTACTGTAGTTGGGCCGCGTTTCCTAGCTCTCCACTTGTTGTGACTCGTGTGCTCGGTGTTGTGTCCGATTGGAGAACCTGGTCTCGCCATGATCTAAAATTCATACCAAGCTTTTACGCCAAGACGGGCCCGGCCTGCTACATGACTTAGTGTACCCTTTTAGTGGAGGCTGTTACGTTAGTAGGCTGTGCCACCAGCGAATTTTCGGACGGGGGGGAGCGAATATAGAAGAACTCTTCTCACCAGGCCTTCGATGGTGTGATCTCATCATTCTCCGCCGCATTATATCCGTATAAGCTAGCTTGATAGAGTCGACGTTGGCTTGGGACTCAACCAATCCCGGCTTCCCAACCATCAGCTAGCCATGATAACAACCCCCCCACGAATCGCATCACGTCGCTAAGAACCCGCGTAAAAATTCCACTCAAGTCTGGAGTTGTCGTAATCACACGGGGCGAAGTCGATCCAGTGGCCCCCTGTACTCTGTAGAAGTCACATCCTCTATCCCTGATAGTACTACTTTTCTCTTTCGAATCTAGCGTCCTTTAGGCAGCCGAAAAAGCATGAGAGAGTCTTTATCATTCCTGAGACAAATATCAGAATCTAACATTCATGGTCCCCTGTCCATCCCTCCATAGACTTTGTCAATAGTGCTGTTATTAGCTACTTGCCCTTACCATCTCTCGTTGTCTTGCAACGAACACTTTGGATCGAACGACAGAGTAGCCAAGATTTCGCTATAGCGGTTCATATGATCTTCTTTCTTCTTTAATGACTTCACCATTCTTCTGTCGTCTTCTTGAACCATGACTCACCACTGTGGTATACATGGCAAGTTCCTTCGTCCATCCCGTCGTATACGACTTTTGGGCCTTCTATCATTCTTTGTCGCAGCAACATGGACCTTCATAAAAAGCTTGCCGATAACTCGCTCCCAGGCAAGTGATATTGCGAGGGAGTACCCACTAGTCTATAGACATATCCATTCGTTCAACGGCACAGGAGGTGGTAAGTCGGAAGATTCCTACATGGTGCACCGCAAAGGATGCTCACAACACTAACACTGGGACTAAGCATGGCATATCCCTCCATATTGGGCTGATCTGCACAGCAAAAACCCGCAAAATATTCTCGATGCCGCGCGTATGGTCTCACAGAGCGCTCTATCTAACAGAGAGAGAAGGATACCCTTTTCTAAGATCCCATTAATTGTCCACCAAACTTGGAAAACGACATCGGCCGATACCTGGGATCCCAGGATACTACCTTGGGTTGAAATGTGGCTGGAGAACTCGATTTACGTTGACAGTGGACCGTCAATGGCTTACTTATTCTGGGATGATACAGGGATGCGTGGGTTAGTGGAACAATACGAGAACGACTTCCTTGAGCGTTATGACTCCCTCCTTACACCAGTTGAACGAAGCGATGTATTTCGCATTTTAGTATGCAAGCACTTTGGAGGAATAGTCAGTATAGGCCGAAAACGACTCAGAGCTCAGTCTAACTAACGTAGTATGCGGATCTCGATACTGAGCTCATACGGCATCCAGCTGCGTGGATAAGCGGATCTGACATAGCTACCTGGACAGACACGAAAACAGGAAAGGCTCATGGCTATTATAATACTTCAGGAACACCAGACTACGAAACGCCAGTAGTGAGCCTTCTTTGGGGACTAGAAGCCGATAATGACCCGGAGTCCGATGCATACTGGCGCCAAAGCTATACATACCCTCAACAACTATCGCAATGGGCATTCGCTGCTGCTCCTCAACACCCGGTATTCGAACGATATATGGATAATCTACGGAATTGTACCAGAGACAACGAAACAGCGGCTCAGAATAGCGACCCACTCAAGAGAACTGGTCCTGCAGCTGTTACTGTTGCAACCAAGTCCTGGCTAGAGGACAATGTGGACTTTCGATGGACCAGCTTGACAGGTGTCAAAGATGGGGGTAAATCTAAGTTGGTTGAAGACATACTGATTCTTCCTATTACCGGCTTTCAGTAAGTTCATTCTCCCTGGAGCATAATATGCCTTTTGTAGACTGCTAAGCTTGCAAAGTCCGAGCCACGGAAGCCGTAACGACGTTATGGGCAGAAAACCGATAACAGACCCCGCGGCTAGATTATGCCATCATGGTACAGGATTGTGGAAGCATTTTAATTTCGTGGGAGAGTACGGAAAGGTCTGTCGAAGACTTTTTGGTCTTTGCAGGGATTGGCCAAGAATAACAGGATAAGGGAGTGGTGACGCATAACAGAGTACATTTTGAGAAAATAATTATTTCGATATATGTTAGATAATGGAAACGCAATGAATTCCACGAGTTGGGTTCTTCTATCTTAAAACGAGGGAAAGAAAACACCATAAAATAATTTACCAAAGCGGAAAGTGCGAATTAATTATATAAATAATAATATTCCTTATACAACGGGTACAATTGCTTAAATGGCACCGAAACGGGGCATTATTAACAATGTCCCTTTCAGCCCTGATTTGATGCGGCATGCGCTAGCTATTTTTATTCGGGCTGATTACATTTGTGACTCTGTAGCCAGTCAGAGAGCTTCAATTACGCCAACTGCAATCTTAGTCCCGTGCAAGTGAGACAACCTCTCCAGCTGAAATAAACCCCGCGCGGCTGATCATCACCAACAGGCAGCCAAAACAAAACCTCAACTTAAACCTGAGTACAGATACAGGAACAGAACTGAAATGGCAGAATCAAGGCCAGGGTCGTTGCTTTGGCTTGGCCGTTGTCGGAATCGGAGTTGCTGGAAAAAGTAAATATGCTGCATCGCTACAATGGCATTTTCTCATCTGCCTTGCAAGCTGACAATTTGTACGTTGCTCGGCTGGTAAGGGAATCTTGGCTGATTGTTTGTCAAGAACCGTGGCAATCGCGACGAACAAGGAGCTGCGAGACATTAGGCAAAGTAAGTCTTTCTCACAAATGCCCCTGTCTATCCAGTGGAAAAGTGGCCATAACGCGTATGTGTAGGTACCGAAGCGAAGGAAATAATTGCCTGGTATAAGTGGGATATCCCAACTGAGGCCTCAACCTCTCACCTGGACGATTACTGTCCCTCTACATGGCAGACATTTCTATCGGGCTCTTTCTATCAATCTTGGCGAAGTGGCTCAATACCCGTCGTTTGGGGATATGGACAACGTCAGTTCCTCTCCCTCTATTGACATAGAGATGCTAAAGAAATTCTAGCTGGTGCTGGGAAAACGGTATTGGCGTAAGAAATTCACCCGATGGTAATACACGAGTTGGCAACTCAAGTATACTAACCCCGTTCATGACAGCGCCCTCATTCTTCGACATGTCAAGTCTGATAACTTACCCGGTACAGCCATCGCCTCACACTTTTTCAGCAGCAGCAGGCCCAAGGAAACTGTGAGCAATGTCCTGCGAAGCTTTATCGCCCAAGCACTCAACGGCTGCCCTGTCATCCCCCAAGAAGCATCGGCCTTGTATGAGAAAGGGTCCCAGAATCTAATGGTGATTGATCTGGTCGGTGTCCTTGGGGCGATTGCCTAGTCCATGACCATGTGTATCATTCTTGATGGACTTGACGAATGCCCCTTTCTTCCCAAGCTTTTCAACATCCTGTCGACATTACAGGATCTGGGAGTCAGAATATTTGCAACAGCTCGGGATTTGCCTAAGATTAGGAAGCACTTCGAGAAGAAGCCAAGGGTGGAAATTTCTGCAACGAAACAAGACTTGGATTTCTACGTTAATCACCGGTTGGAGCATGGAGAAGTTGATGTCGAGTCGATTGGCGTGGAATTGAAGTTAGAACTTGTATCTGCGATTGTGAAGAGGGTAGCCGGGTCGTAAGTTCACTCCGTAGTCGTCTGGCATGCTGATAGACTGACGGGTTTCATAGGTTCCTACTTGCTCGGCTCATCATGGATCACATCACAAGCCTACTCACCATCAAGGACATACGAAAAGCCCTGGCCTCGTTGCCCGCTAACTACAATGAGGCGTACTTGAGTACGTTTGATCGTATAGTCAAGCAAACTCCTAGTCTGAGGGACCTCGCCTTGAAATCATTGAATTTAATTTCTTACGTCAAAGAGCCTTTACGGATGGCCGAACTGCAGCATGCCCTCAGCATAGAAGAAGGCATGAGAGAAGTCGACCCTGAGGATATTCAGCCTTCTAAAGCTATCATCTCATCATGCCTTGGACTACTTGTGGTATCGGGACCGGAGAAGATCGTCGAGTTCGTACACTCGACTGCGAGAGACTTCCTCCAGAGTCGGCCTGAAGGGATGGATAAGCGCCCCCATCTGACAATTGTTCGCAGCTGCATCTCGTACATGTCAACAAATGAGATGCGCCAGGGCCGTTGTCTATCCCACGAAGACGTCATTCAACGTTGTCAAAAGCAGCCATTCCTACATTATGCAGCAAACTTCTATGGCTACCATGCTCAAGAAGTTGAAGATGAATGCTTCCACCAGCTTTCGGGTTTTCTAGAGAACGATGCCCTTCGGGATAGCTCTTGGCAGCTTTTGAACTTCAAAGCTCATCTCGACACTTCTGTCTCCAAATCTATGTTTGACTCTAGTCCCAGGAATGTACTGGCTCTACACGTGGCCGCATTCTGGGCCTTCAAAGCGTACATTGATCGCAGCTTGAGTTACACTCGACAGGGAACTCCGAGCACGCAGAAACAGAATCTAAACAAGAGGGACTCTCACGGATGGACACCTTTACACTGGGCCGTGTCCATGGGTCATGAGAGTATAGTTGAGATTCTTCTCAGATTGGGAGCCAGTCCCGATCTTCCGGATCTTGCAGGATGGACGCCAACATTCTGGGCAGCTTTCAAGGGCTACGCGGATATCATTGAAATGCTCTGGCGCTATGACACAGCTCCATTTCGATGCGATGTCAAAGGACTCACTCCTCTTCACTGGGCAGTATCCGCAGGCCAAACCGAGACTGTCAAGCGGCTTTTGAATCTCAAGACACGCTTTGCACAGTACAGCACGTCGCCAGTACTCTCACTACCGTCACTGGACGATTTGACGGTCGAGACAGCTCGCGCCATGACCACCAGGGCAAATGAAAGTCCTTTCAAGTTCTACTCAGAGGGGACAGATATCGAAATGTTCTCCGCCATTTTCAACGCCCTGAAGCAGAGTTTTCGTGAGAAAGAAGACAAACCTCGAGAGAGGGGTGAGGGCTATTATACATTTGATCCGTTCCTTTATGGACCCTTTGGACAGAGTCTCAAGGCTGATTACGGAAGAAGAGCGAGGCCAGACCGCGACTACCAGTGGGGAAAACCAGATGTTGGATTTCTTGAGTTTGTGGATAAACTGCTGATTCACGCCACTCGGTCTGAGGACTTGCCTATCATCAAACTGGTGTTTGATCTCAAGCTTGTGAAAGCTTCCGGGATTGATAACCTTGGTCTGCTTCACGAAGCGGCAGCATCTGGCTGGGTCGAGGGTATGGCTACCTTGATCGACCTCGGGGCAGATGTCAATAATGCGGAGAGAAGTTTCAAGCAAACACCTCTCCACAAAGCCTGTCAAAATCAACGGCAAGAAGCAGTCAAGCTGCTTTTGGGTATCGACAAGATTGATACCAATGCTCAAGCCAGCGATGGGCAAACACCAATTATGTTTTTCATGACCGCTTCCTATGAAGAGAAAGGAGCCGATCTATATGAGCTACTGGTTTCCAGAGGAGCTTCAATATCCATGCAAGATACGGAAGGCAACTCGCTTATGCATTACGCCTTACGGACCTGTAATACTACAATCGTGCAACTGTTGTGTACCGCTGGGTTAAGCATAGAATCTCCAAACAAAAGCGGACAATTACCGTTGCACTGGATGGCTCATTGGAAGTACTTCGATCTTTGGAAGCCAGTCACACTTGACGAGGTCCAAGATGTGAGAAAAAAGCGAAGAGATTGCATGAAGCTCGTCTTTCAGCTCTCAAGTCTTAGCTCCCTGGATTCTCTGTGTGATTGGGAAAATGGAGCAACGCCTTCTAGGCAAACGCCTTTGTCATTGGCTTTGAAGTGTCACAATTGGGACCTTGCAGCCGAGCTGTTGAAACACATCAAGAAGCCCTTGAATTTAAATTCCTTCCTAGGTAAGCTTGATTAATCCCGGCTAGAGTCGCTAAATGCTAATTATTGGAGTATAGGTCCCTATCATTACATTGTACACAAACTGTGTATGGTGTCAGAAAGACTTGCCACAGTCTCAACCCCCGGAAGCCGTGATCGTACGATGCTATATTATGAGCTGCAGCCAATTCCCTCTGATGATTGGACCCGTATACTTGAAATGCTTCTACACGCCGGAGCTGATATCAATCAGACTGGTTCGGACAACAACACCCCCCTGCAGCTTTGCGTACAGAGAGCTGCTAGCATATCCGTCATTGGTACCCTGCTCAAACTAGGAGCCAGTCCGTACCAGGCAGGAAAAGACGGATTAGATTGCTTCCACCTCGCACTGATGTCTTGCGACGAAGCAGGAAGTTGGGACATAATGCGCTGTCTTCGGACCTACGCCAACACTCATCCAGATCCAAGCCACTATTTCTGCCAGGGAGGTTCTCTCATCGCCGCTGAAACTCCCATAGACAATGAGGAAACTCGCTACCTTCAGGTCCTCCGCCAGACCAACGCTATCAACTGTGAGACGCGGTCGGGTCGTACCCTGATCTACGAAACTACTAGTCGGGGAAACACACGCCTGGTACAGAGGTTGCTGGAACACGGTGCTTATGCCTGTTATATAAATGACTCTGGTAGTTCTGCACTGCATGCAGCGGCCAAACAGCAAGCGGCGGCGACGGTGGCCGTTCTCCTAGAGGCTGGAGCAGATGTCCATCAAGCTTCTAAGGACGAACATGGCTCAACAGTTACGGGTACCCCGCTGCATGTGTGTCTCAAAGCTTGGATTGGCGGTAAAATGAAGAGCGAAATAGTCGAAACAGTTCGTATCCTGCTGAGTTCTGGTGCTGACCCAAACTATGCCGCAGTCAAGGATGGATATACAGAGACGCTCCTCTCACTCACTCTCAAGTCACTGTGCCAGTCAATATACTATCCCAATCTCGACGCAATACCTTCTGAAGATTCAGATCGCCTGTTACTAGAGGTACTAAAACTACTGGTTGATGCGGGAGCGCGAGTCGCCGAGAGCGCAGATGATATCATAGTTGGTGTTGTTGCGAAAATGGAGGGCTATGAATTGCTGTGGGAGGAAATGAGATCGCAATTAATGCCAAGGCCCCATGCTCCAAATCTGGGTGCCGAGTGATGGCAGACTTGGCTACTGTCTGGGGGCGCTGGGTGTGACTACCAGCAATAACGAGATAGTTAGTGACAGCTGGCATATATATCATGAATTGCATGGATGTTCCACCACCTCCATTTGCACGTACTCGACACAAGTTCTCCGTGCTGATTTGTGCTCTCAGCCACAAGCCCCAACTGTCAATAACACATCTGGCTTACAAATGTATGGTGCTAAAGAATCTCAATCCAGCACGGACAAACAGCAAAATCGACTGCATCTGACGATGACTGAGTAAGAGATAGCACAACTGGTCTCGCTACTAGGTGGTGAAGCGGTTTGATGATTTGGCATTATTCCTGGTACCTATGTTGAGGAGTCTTTATGGTAGGCGAGCTTTCTTGTTGCCTGGATGGCGTTTTGATGCAGCACCTTTCGTGGTGGGTAGATGAAATCGGTATTGGTGAAGATTTGTTCCTCTAGGGGAATGGAAAGGTGTTATTACCTGTTACATGCGGTTTTTCATATCTAACAGTATGTCTAACCATAAGCAATCTATTTAGCCTTCAAAACGTTGCCTAATTATATTATTCTTACAGTTTTCCCATAGCACTGTAGCTTTTGAATTGATATAAGCGGTGCGGGATACAATGGACCTAACCTGGTTTATTTATGCTAGCTTGAGGTATAGAAAGAAGATATTTTATTACTATTTTTTAGATATTTGTATACTATTAATACTGATATACCGCTTTCCTTCTATGTTCAATTATTAAGTTATTCTTAGTTGTAATTATACTTACTCCACAGGCCGCTCTCCAAGACAATCCAGGCCATACTACCTGAACCAGCGCCCAATACTCACCAGAGAGTGTGGGGCCTATAAGATTCACACTTCTTCTTTACCCCGCATCGAATAGCCCGATGCTTCTTTATGCCTCAGCCTAGCTCAGGTTGGTCCACGGTCAAAATTGAGGTTGTTAAAGAAAGAGTACCTTGTATAGCATATATACTTATCAGTTTAAGAAATTAGACCTCACACGCGAAGCAGTGAGTCATCATGGGCGATCCGCTCAGTGTAGCGTCAGGACTAATCGCCGTTGTCACCGCCACACTGCAATCAAGCAAAATACTCTATGAGACTATCCAAAGCTTCCGCAATCACCGAACTGCAGTTATAGATCTTATTCGCGAACTCAAAGGTCTTGAATCAGTTCTCACTCCGCTGCAAGATTATGTGCGTTCCGACGAGACCGCGTTCTTACCGCTCAAAGTTCCCCTCATCCAGTGCCGACAGGCGTGTGTAGATTTCCAGGTCCTGATCGAGCAGAACAGCAGGCGCACTCGAGCAGAGACAAGAACAAGCTGGAGAGACTGGGCCAAGTTGGTTTACATGAATGGCGATATTACTTCTTTCAAAGAACTCTTAGCCGGTTATAAAGGGACTATAACTATAGCGCTAGCTGACGCCAACTTGTTGGTTGCTCGCCCCAAGAGAAAAGGCTTCGCTAACTTGCTCCTAGACGCTCATCCAAGGTTACCCTCCAAGTTCTGAATGACTACAAAAACTTGATTTGCGATACTAAGCTTGATCTGGAGAAGCATCTGAAAGACATCGACTCCAAATTGCAAGACATAGCATCTCAAGGCGCCACGACCGAAGCTGCTGAAGGCCAGGCCAATCGTCGGAAATTCGAGAGCGAAAAAGAAAGTACAGAACGATGCCTTGAGTATTTGAAGCATCTCCTTGAAGAAATCAATGGGATGAGTTTTCAGCCCGTTTTTACTGGGCCCGTCTCAAATACTGCTGTCATGTCTGTCTCAGCTGGCAACATGACACTTGCTGATTCCCTCACTATTTCCACGCTTAAGGCTTGCAGCTACAATCTCTCGGACACCATCGACCGCCTCGAATCGCACCGGGACAAAACCGAAGAGAATCTCCGCCTTAGGTCCTTGGTACAAGATTCGAATCAGAAAATCGATCCTGGTGCGAACCGCGAGACGCTTCAAAATGAGTTGGAAAGCACGAAACAGTGCTTAAGCGTCTGTGATCGGGCATCGGAATGGGCATCCTCTGGAAGGGTTCACGTGGTTGAAGATATCAGCGTCGGGAACGATGGAAAGCAAATATGCGTGTCTACACTAGGGGACCTATTTAACATCAAGGGAGCTAGGGCCGGTCATGGATCCATTCAATTCTTTGGGTCTGTTTCAGAGGGTAGTCTCAACGCTGTGCTGAGATCCCAGACCCAGCGGCAATATAAACGCAATGAAGGCACGGAAGACGAGGGATGCGTAAGTGGAGGGTATATGCAATCAGCAAGATAGTTCTATTCGCTCCTCTGCGGCCTGTCCGCAGCCCGATTGTATTGCTCCCGACCAGCCTCTGCCAGAGACTTTCCTGTACCATGTTTCTCAAAGCGAGATGCTTCAGTGTATGAGGGCGACTGCCGATTTGTAATGATTTGGCGTTGGTTCAAGATCTTGGTAAGTTCCTGGACGGAGCTGTCTTCCCAAGAACCAATAACTTGATAAGAGTTGATTCCAGTTCCGACGTCTTTAGCATCGTAGAGGTGGTCTTTTGTCGATACCAAGAGCTGGACGCTGTTATCTCCGACTTTAATCTCTTGTAAACGATGCGTTGGGCGGCTGCATGATTCGATCTCGTCTTTGGGCAGCATTTGCGTATCTGGGTCCTCAGGAGCTGACATTTTGTAGTGTTGCAGTGTTCAATATAGCGATCAGCTTCGATAAAACTAAACGAGGTAGTATGAGGGAAATTTTATATCTTACCCCGCTGTGTAAGATTTAGCACATGACGGCATACTGAAAGATTGTGGGGCCGTAATATTTTGTTATGTAGTGTAATAAAGTATTTAATTTACGTTTCTAGCTTATTGTTAAATTAGTCTATATAATAAGATTTAGATAATATATTTTATTTGTTTTATTTATTATATTTAATAAGCTTAAGTTAATTATTAATAAATTGTACAGGGAATTAACAGCTGATTATTACGACCGACGCGGCTATGTCACGTGTAAGCCTATGGTTTCTACCAATCATGTTGCCCAAGACTGCTTTTGCATCGAAAAGGTCGCCTAACTGGGAGGACTTTTCCAACAAATTAACCAGAGTAGCTGGAATTTCTTTTTCTAACGTGTCTATTGAACTATTCAATTTACATGTGCTAAATGTGCCTATAGTGAAGTCAAGGTGAACACTATTAGAAGCTCTGAGCCTCTGTCTTCTTCCGTGGGTAAGGCTGAGCATGTCCCTCTCCAACATGTTCTCCGTGCTCAACAACCTCGTCGCGGTGAATCTCGAGAGGAGCCATAACTACCTGAGGGGCATAGAAAGTATCACTAAGATGGAGTTTCTCGGGAGGAACGAAGACGTCAAACCATCGCGGGAGGATGAAGCCAGCGCCAACAATACACATAACACCACAAGCGGACGCGAAGGCGAAAATGTGCAGCGGGTCGTTTCGCTTGGTATAGAACAACGGGAAGGCGAAAGAAACGATGATTGCCAAGATTGGGGCTGAGATGTATCGGAGGACAAAGCCCCAGAAGACAGGGATGTTCCATCGCTTTCCACCAGCAACGACAATGTTGAGATCACGGCGAAGCTGGTTGAACTATAATAACGCATATTAGTAGAAGTTCTGCCAAGTACCAAAGTGTGACATACAGAGTAGAATGAGAACCACCACATCTTGGACAATACATTGTTTTTGCCAAAGAATCCAGGAGGTCTAGAGTCGGGCGACTTGGAAAGAATGACGGCGAGAATATTGGATGCAATGAAGATGCCGAATCCAACGCCTGCACCGGCTGCAGGGATCACGGCATGGCCGATGGCTACACCAAGTACCATAGATAAAATGTAACCGATGTTGTAGACTAGGTAACCAGTCCATCCAATCTGCCCAACGACATCTTTATACCGATAGAGGGTCGTGGCACCTACACACTCGCACCAGACCACAAAGATAAGTGACAGGTTGTTGATCCATGTGTCGACAGCGTCGAGGAGATAGAAGCCGAATTTGGTACAATAGATAAGGGAGAGGAGGAAGGAAAGGAGAATGATGACACTGGTAATCAGTACTCGAGAGAACTTGCGACCTAATCCACAGTCGCAGATGAGCGTGACAAGGGATTCGCTGAGAGCAAAAGCGGAGCTGAGGCCAAGAACAGCCAGCGTGAGGAAGAACAGAACAGCCCAAACGTTGGCACCTGGCATTTCTGCCAATGCGAGAGGGTATGTCAAGAAGCCAACAGTAAAGGTGCTGAGCGAGATGGACGAGTCGTCGGGCGAGTAACCCAAGAAACCAATCACACCAAAAACGGCAAAGCCACCAACAACTTCGTATAGAGAGTTGCAAA
Organism: Fusarium bulbicola; assembly: GCA_013758895.1. Taxonomy (NCBI): domain Eukaryota; kingdom Fungi; phylum Ascomycota; class Sordariomycetes; order Hypocreales; family Nectriaceae; genus Fusarium; species Fusarium bulbicola. The sequence continues at coordinate 77,206 of JAAOAI010000388.1, forward strand.
GCGCAATGATGAGGGTGTCCTGCACGGCATTGGCATGCTTGCTATTGTAGGAAGCATAGGATGTGAAATATCCAAAGCCCACGCCGATAGAGAAAAAGATCTGTCCGCAAGCTGCCTGCCAAATACCTCCACTACCGAGCTTCTCACCATTCCACTCGCCAAAATAGTACTTGATACCAGTCGAGGCGTTGGGGAGAGAAACTGATCGGCCAAGGATGATGATGATCATGATGACGGGCAGGCCCATGGTGAAGTAGACAACTCTGCCGGTTGTTCCAACGCCTTTGAACATGCATAGCCACACGAGCACCCACATAAAGGCAACCCAGCCGACAGTCTCGCCGACGAAGCCCGTGCCAGGATACTCGACGTATCCGGATCCCTCGGGAACAATAGGGTCGTCATTGGCGATAACATCCTGCATGTAGAATTCCTGTCCACGACCGCTCCAGGGAAGAGGGCTCTCGAAAGAGCATCTGAAATAATGCATGATCCAGGCCAAGATGGGGACGTAGTAAGTAGCAACGATAAATCCGTTCATGATGACGGCCAAGCCGACACCCTTGGTATGCTTGTTGATCCCATTGAAGGCAACGACGACACTGCCGCGGTAGGCTTGACCGATGCAGATCTCAAGGCACAGAACTGGAATTCCGAGGAAGAAGAGGGCGATCAGGTACGGGATGAACCATTGAAGACCATTGTTGGCGAAGACGACAGAGGGATAGCGGAGAAGATTGCCGAGGCCAACAGCACCGCCCTGAAAGTCATGTTAACGATCAATGAAGGATTGGAGAGTAAGGATATGACGTACCATGGCAGCGAGCACAAAGGCTGCACGCGAGGGCCATTTATCACGGCCATCGTCTTCCTTTTCTGCGCTAGGCGCGATAAAGTTGACAACTCTCTTGAAGTTGAACCCCATAGTCAAATCCCAGACTTTCTAGCGACACGATAAAGAATATCAAGTTGTAAGACGACAAAAATTGGCTGAAAATCGTGCACCTTGTCGCAGATCACAAGAAAGAGCGCGACGAGTGTGACATGAAGAGAAGTGCCAAGGGGGCAGGGCATGCTGGCGTTTTTATAACTACCCTACCAAACGCAAAGAGGACTTCTTGGCAAGTCGTCACCTGTTTTCTCGGCCTGTATCATCGAGTCGAGGGGAGTGCTTGGCGAGGTGGAGGATGCACCTATCCGCGCGTCGACAGCAAGCCGTACTATCTCTTGGCACGTACCAGTCCAATCTAGTGTAGCTAAATATGTGGGAAGCTGGAGTGATGGGGGTATCATTGTATGACAGCATGGACGACTTGGCAGAGAGCTAAGCCTTTTCCTTTTTCTGAGAGGGACTCCACCTCCAAGTTTTCCCAAGAGATGTGCCCACTCTACCCCGTACCCACTGGAAGTTTAGTGGAAAGGTTCCTGGGAGGAGGGAGGCGACCTGGTCTCATATGCGGGGAAGCGGACGTTCCCATGTGTACAACGCTGGAAGCCACTAACTTGGACGGCTTTTCAATGAACGATTTACGACACTACAAAAGTAGTCAGAGAATAAAAGCAGCTTCCTTTCTATTGAAGTGACTCTTTCTACTACTACGTAGTTGTTTCTTCCAGTCTACAATTTTGTCGGATATATGTCTAGATTTCTTATGTCGCTGGTATGATAGACAGCCATCGGGGAAGCGGTCTCATCTTGCGCTTGGCATTACCCCACAGTACAATTTAGAGCCTGAAAATGCGGGAACGTTTGGATAAGCATATCTTTCTGTCTGACCACTGGACTGGCCCACTGTCTACAGGAGCTTCCTTTTCCGGAAGGTCAGTAAAATTACTAGAGGCCTACGGCGTTTATGGTCGAAACCTCGATGTAATATTACGCCTCGGGCGTGTTGTTGTCCCAGAGCGCTACGTTAACTGTGTTGTTCGCTTGAAGTTCCAAAGGTTAATCCGCCTTGCAGAGCCGCGCTTGCTTGAATGGGGAGATGAGATAGTCAAAGAGGCTAATTATTTCTTCTCTGTAAAGCCATTCCCTTATGGGATACAGAACTCGAACTCCTTGACTAATGGGATGTAGGGCGATCGAGGCGAAGTTGGTACAGAACTTACGACTTTCACATGCGCCAAATCTGAGTTTCGATATGCGAATAATCCCTCAACAAGACGTGTTCTTTACTTCAAATGTTTTACGTAAATTGAGAATCTCCTTTTGCATGAGCTGACATTGGGGGTTTTCATCATTCCCCGTTGTCATCCCCGCTAATAATGTGGCAACGTGACACTCGGTACCCCAGATTTTAAGACGGGAAGGCTCCGTGCCATAAAAACACGATATTTTTATTCTTTGAGCGATTAAAGTCTAGTCACGACTCCTTTGACTAATACTCATCTTTAAGTAGCGGGTCGTGAGTAATTCAGTTGATAAGCTGTTGGCCATGGCGTTCGCTTAACCTACACAAATACTGAGTCAGTAGATTGCCAAGCGCATATCTTTTATGCAAAATCAGACCAGTCGGTCGGCGTGCCCGAAACATAAGTTGAACCGGGGAATAGTAACATCATCAATGCCAACCATGGTTCTGAATTATTTGGCAGAATAAACCTGGTAGTTGGCCTCAAGAAAAGTCAAGAATGTTGAATGCCATAATTTGTCATCGGTCTTTTCCATTACTTACCCTATGAAACAGCGGGAAACTACGGAGTAGCGCAGCACAAAATCCCTACGATATCGAGGCTGAAGAGCCATTTAACGAGAGAAGATCACTGAATTATACTACACTGTCCCTAAATACCTTGGCGAGTCAGGGGACTCATCAGCAATGATAGGGGTTCCAGTTAAGCCAGCAAAAATATTGATTCAATTTCGCCAAATAGAAGCCGATTCAGTCTAGCAACGGAAGCATTTCCAGGCCTAGTAATAAAGTCAATCTTCTTGAATTTTATACTACTGACCATCATCGCGGCTGTAGCTTATCAACTACTGAAACTGGAGATCCTACCTGTACCGAAAAAGTGACCTATGGCGGTAGTAGCGTTGGGCAGATGACCTTAGATAGGTGGTATGTAAGTGATAACCTGACTGACCTGGGCTACCTTAGCCGCGATGATAGTTATATAGGCAGAAGCTAGTAAGGGATAGCGACCCCTAGAAATATACCTCAAGCTAGGTTAGGTGGATAGAAGCTTGCTTACGCTCTAGCTCACCAAGCTTGAGTCTTATATCATGCATCTATAATCCCTTCCCGTCAGCAAAGCCCGCAGTACCATGATTGTCAGCGGCGATGGTTTGACAAGGCTTATATATCATATTATATTGCCGTATAAAGTATACAATAATTAATTTTATAATCTCGTACTCCTCATGTATTATCACTTCCCCTTAAGGATCTGCAAAGACTTACATATATCCTCCGCTGTTGGTCTATGAGATTCCTCAACACATAGCATATTGCCTATAATCTGTAATAGAGATACAGATACTGCATCGCCCGAGCACGACCTTTCCAGATATTGCAGGGTTCTGACAACAGCTGGATTAATACATGGCTTATTTTTCAGGTCAATGGCCCAATAAACAGCTCTGTTGTCAGAACTGCTAGGACTAGAGATACGTCTTGCTTCTCGAAACCGCATCACCTCGCCTATTTCATGAGACTGAGCCCAGACGAAGACTTCAAGAAATATGCAGCCAAGGCTCCAGATGCCCTTTGGTCGCGATACCCGTCCTCCTACCAAATATTCCGGAGCGCTATATACCTTGTCTCCAGTGGATGCCATGCGGTTGTAAATTTCTGCTGGAGCCTCAGTCTTGAAGAAGTCCACAGTTCCAGAGCCAAAATCGCAAATCTTCCAAGTTCCGAGGGGTTCCGATATATTCTCAAAGAGGAGAATATTAGCTGGTTTCAAGTCATGGTGGAAGCCAAGTCTCTTCGTACGCTGCCCGTCAGCGGCAATGACGACGTGCTCATGGGTGTAATTGATAGCATCACAAACACCAAGCATTTGCTCGCAGATCCAATTTTCAACTGCGCAGAAAGATTCTGGTGGGAGAGTATTATTTAAAAAGGTATTCAGATCGCCAGTGGCTAGAGGAAATAACAGGTATTGGGCATTGAGGTCGGTCCAAGCGAATAGATAGTAAGTGATGTGTGGGTGACGAGTTGATCCCAAGGCATCCAGGACGGCCTTTTCGTTTTCAAAATCATCTCTTTGGGGCCTGTTGAAAAATCTTTTGAGCGCAAAGACTTGGGGGTGCTGAAGCAAAATCCTTGTTAGCATGTGCGGCGTGTGATTAGGCTTCAAACGTAGACTTGCATTTCCATTACGAATCTCGGCTCTGAAGACTTCTCCTACCGTGCCTGACCCTAAGAGATCATGTTGCTGATCAAATACTAGCCCGTTGGGAACGTAGGAATGGGTAGGGACTCCAGTAGTCATTCTGGAAAGGATGTTGAATATGCAAACCCGGCTGAAATAAGTGTGTGTAACAACAGAAAGAGGAGGAGTCTAGCGGGGGCTCGGACAGAGTTTTGTGTACAGCATCCATGTGACCAAGGTGGAGTCAGTTCAGCAAAGCCCATCAGCCCATATAATCTACCCACTGAATGATACCCCTTCTAAGTGCAGCCGACCCGCCACGACCACCCTGTATACCAGAGGTCTGAGGACAGCTATAGCTCAGGCACCTAGTTACTGGGAAGCGATCACGGCTACAATTACTCAACTGAATTCAAGGCACGCGAATAAACAAACATTGTTCAGTATTCAATAATAAGCACGAACTTGACAAACGTTTTGGCTTTGTAAGGCTATTGAAGTGCGGAAATGCACCAGACAAGTCCCGTAACTTCCTCTAATGAGAACATCCAAACGACAGAAACCCCTTTACGTTCCCTCGTAAGTTTCTACGTAGCCAAAGGGCTCTGATCATTGGTGCCTGATTACTGAGGAATCTCAGGTGCATGGGGCGGGTGTTGGCCCCTCAAGGCATCTAGGCAACACTCGCTTTCTCTCCACAGCCCCGTCCCATGCACTCATCAGTTGTATGAGTAGGCCTTCTTGATACTCCGAAGCCAGTGCACAAATTCCAAATGGACGCATGTTGTAGTCGCAATAGGACAAAGGAAGGCAAGCCATTGGATAGCCTGCACACGAGTCAGTATCCAGATTTATGAGCTTTGCAGTCTAGCAGAGCGGAAAAGAGAACCTACCGGCGGCGCTGTAGTAATCGTCAATCTTGCTGTCTGCTGGACCAAGAATGACATCAATTTCGTTATCTTGTAGGCATTTATCAATAGCCTGATTGCGTCCGAAATCCCTCATTTTTCTGATCGCCTCTTCTCTGGCTTCAGACGATATAGCAAAGTTTTCTGCCACTTCAAGACGGCCCATATTGGGAGACTCTGATTTCAAAGTCAGTTGAGTATGTTCCCTTAATAGCGTGGGCTTACCTACCAGGGGGAAATTCCAAGTCGGCATGGGACTTCATAAACTGCATAACCTGGCCTAATGTCCGTACTTGGCTAGAGTCGAGACCCTTGAGGTAGGCTTCAAAGTCAGGTTTAAACCCAGAATCTAGATACAGTTAGGACTCAAATTCGACATGCAGATTCGGACCATGAGGTCTCCATCAAAGGTACTCACTCATCACACATTCTCGACTTACTTTGTTCGCCTTACCTTCATTCTGTCTCCTCCACAACATTGGCAAAACAAGTCTGCTTTATTCGTAAGTCTAATGGAGTGGCCCAGTCACAGCTTTTTCTTGAGATTGACAAAAGTACGTAGCTTGCATAAAACGATTGCTACATTGGTGAGCCCCGCTGAAGCTGATGAGAAGGCCATGCTCGATGGGTTCTTCAGGGAAGTGCTGCTCTCGCTGCACATCCTTTTTGGCGCTGACAAACGCTCGCGTAAGTATTTCAAGAGCAAGGAATTGCACAGAAGCAAGGATGTGTCCGGCATAGAAGATCCCATTCTCACAAGCCTGTGCACCCAACGGAACCCGTCCGTGTTGACGATGGAGGGGTTGTGGAGCAAGCCCAACTACAGTCCATCAAGTGACTTCCCCATCCTTTCCAGTAGGCTGGCCCGCATTCAGGCATTTTCCCGATCAAACAACCCGAACCGGGGTTTGAAGCTCTGGAGTGATCGGCGTGATCTCAATCTCACTTACACGTATCGCGCGGTCATTGTGTTTGGGACTATTGGCGTGATTTTGAGTCTAGCACAGACATGCCTGTCGGCCGCCCAACTGAAGTACAGTATGAAATAGCCAAGTCAAAGTCACAAGTTTTTATGTATTTTAGAGTACCCTTGCGCAGATACACATTAATCTATTCCTTCATTGCATGCGAATTGCCACTATCGTCCGTGTCTCTACCGACTCTCTTGGTGGGGCATCTGGTGCCACCTCGGGGATGCGGAAAGAACAATGGGGAATAACTGAGTCAAAAGCCGTCAAGACGATGGACGCAATGATACAGTAGAAGAAGGGGCTTACATGAAGTCTGCAAATTCTGTGCCGAGTCGAAGCTGACAAAGATCAAGAGTTCGTTGGGCTGCTGACCGCTAAGCCAGTACCACTTATGTCGTGATCGGAACTTAAGATAGTAGTTTTCACCTTGGAATTCGGGGCTTACGCGGTCTGTCGCGATGCCATCTTGCTCAATATTGACTGTTGTGGGGTGACAAATTGCCAGGGGGTAGTTGGCAACTGGGTGGTTCACTGGTCGCCATGTGCTGGCGATGACTGAGTGTGAGCCAAAAAAGGAAAAGAAAAAAGCGAAATGGTTGCAGTGCGCGGGGGGGAAGTCTCACTCACTTGACGATGAGGAAGCGCCACTTGGGAGGTGTCTGGTCTAGAAATCTGCCCTGTTCTTCCGGGGTAAGGTGTCGACGAATTCGCCTAAAACCACCATCCAGCGTCTGGTCTGATGCAGATTAGAATTGTGTTGGCAGAGTAAGAAAGGATGCGTCATGAGTGGGCTATCACTACCTACCTATGTGCGCCTTGGCTGCTGGTTCATCAGGTAGGCTGGCATCTCCCGTTGGCACGCCGGCTCGCCGACAGATGTCGGCGCTGCTTCGAAACTAGACAGGGTTACGTCTGGCACCTCAAAGCGATCTCATCAAAAGGTAGTACGGAATGGTGCCGTACCTTGTAGGCGTAAACCCAACAGCTGTCAGTGCCAAAAAGTCCCTTTATCAACTGCAGCGTGTCATTGGCATATCGATGGAGTACGGTTTCATTGACACTCTGGAGGCCAGCGAACAAAGTCAGCTCGTTTCTCACGTAGGTGAAGCCATCTTTCTGCAATGTATAGGATTTCTCGGCGCCACGTAGATCTTGGAAGTCCACCGTCTTGGTTTCAAAGACAGCGTTGGTGCGGCGGGGCTCATCATCTTTTCCAAGAGGACCAGCCACGTAGTATGGCTTTTCTGTCTGATACAGCGGCAGATCAAGAATAAATTCCACTTCGCCTTGCACATGCGGTGTCGTAGAAGCCATGATAGAGACGGGTTTGAGGAAGGAACTCCTTCAGTTATTTTGGAGAGAATCTTGTGGTTTTTGCAACGGTGCAAGGTAAGCGAGCGAGGCTGTTGAAAGTCAGGTTGAAATACTTCTACCCCGCTGAAGAACGTAGGCCGGGAGGCACCATCTATGATGCGGGGAGAGACCTGGAACCCAGTTACAAACATGTGCTAAGATGCGTGGGAATCTCAAGCGCGACATGTCTAACACCAATAATCCCATGTTGCACAATACAATGGTGGCACGGAAGGACATTCTAGTGATCAATCTGAAAGGGAAGCTATGAGTATGGGGTTTTTGCAGCATAGAAACTATAAGAGTTCTGTAATCGCTGGCCTACCGCTTCCACCGCCGAGCGGGTTACAGTGCAGCTAGCCGCCCATTTTGTTTTACGTCTCCAATCTCAGTCTTGGGTATGATATGCAGTTTACCTGAGCTCTCTAGAGACCAAACCTGCTCAAACACATGCGCAATATGGAATAGGCGCATTTCAGAGTAGGGTTCAGCTACAAAGGCAATGCCATATCTTGGACGTGTTAGTGATTCCTCCTCGCAGACAGATTTAGAAGTCTGGGGTCTCTTACGGCACATTGGGAGCAACATCAACTTGACCGCCTGTTTTTGTCTTCTTCGTCGGTGTTTGGGGAGGGAAGAAGCCCAAAGGTAGTGCCATAACAGGCATACCTGCGCGTGCAGCAAATGTTGAAGGTCGATTGTAGTCGTTGGGGAAAACGAGGGCATCGAGCTTATAGTCGGCCAAAGCGCCAAGAATACCATCATCAGCACAGAGCCTAAGCATCTTTGTCAAGGACTGTTTTGTTATTGGATCGTCGATGCCCGGGGAGTCTCGTGAAGATAGAAGTCGGTCCACATTGCGCTCCGGATAGAGCTCTTTGGGATGTGACTTGGTGAATTCAATGATATCGTCCACAGATTTGATGCCATTCGGGTTGGTTGTGAGCTCGCTGCACCATCGTGCAATAGAGGACTTGAATTCCGCCTCAAGTGCCCGCTTGCGCTCTTGATTATCCCAAGCATCCCATTCTTTCTCGGATCTAAATTTGACGTTGTCGACGACGATCGCGCCCGCGTCGCGCAGCTTCTCAAGAGCCTTGTTGAAGTCTGCATCAACGCCATTGGGGTGCTCGGGGATGGAATCCCGTGGGACTCCCAGACGAACGCCTGTGAGGTCCCTTCCTTGACATGCCTCAACGTAGTCGGGGATGTCGTCGAAAGGAATGGAAGAAGTAGCATTGTCGTATTGAGTGCGCCCGGCAATTATTGATAGCAGATATGCGCTATCCCTGACCGTACGTGTCATAGGGCCGACTGTGTCCTGTCGGTCAGAAAGAGGAATCACGCCGTCGCGTGGCACGAGGCCAGTGGTTGTTCGAAGTCCGACAATGCTGCTCTTTTTCGCAGGCCCGACAATGCTGCCATCTGTCTGGATCTGATCAGGACTGATACCAATGCAAGTTGAGTGAAGGGTTGCAGCATAGATAATATACCTCGGTGCCTAAAGAAACCGTTGCAAGCCCTAGAATCATAGACACAGCTGAGCCGCTACTACTGCCTTCTGTGGCCTGAGAGTCGACAAAGGCACCATATGTCTGGCCTCCGCGCGCACTCCAGCCGTTGGTAGCGTTTGTGGAACGAAAGTTGGCCCATTCCGACAAGTTTGTCTTGCCAAGGATGATAGCCCCGGCGTTGCGGAGTCGCTCAACAACGGTACCCTCGCGGGGAGCTTTGGAGCCTAGCAACGCAAAGGAGCCAGCGGATGTTGCGGTGCGGTCGAGCGTGAAGATGTTGTCTTTGAGAAGAACGGGGACGCCATGTAGAGGGCTGCAGCTTGGAGGTAAGAGAAAGGCACGAATAATGGAGGAAGATATTGTTCGGCCTCTTACTTACCCTCGTCTACCCTGGGCTCTGCGTTCTCGGTCAAGTTCGGTAGCGGTAGATATGGCATCAGGGTTGATCTCCAGAACAGCGTTGACAACGTGATTAACTTCCTCGATACGGGCAATGTAGGCGCGTACAAGGTCGACAGATGTGAAATAATTCTTGTCAAGGGCGTGCGCGATGTCGTCAATCGTTGCAGTCGTGAGGGCGGGCAGCAGCCCAGAAGCTGTGATGCCACTGCGAGACAGGAAACTGGACCAAAACGAAGTCATTGGAATAAATCGCATACCCAGGAGAGAGATAGACACGATGAAGACAAGCGAAATCCGGTATGCTATTTTCATCATCATGGTATCGTGGTGGGCTTGCGAAGCTCCAAAAACGGCTTCTCTGTCCTCTTTCCTTTTCCCTTTCACACAAATGAGAGCTAAGCTCTAGACTCACCACCTCTACGCTATCAAATAACAGTTGATATCACAATCTACAGCTCTCGTCTCAATATCATCACGTCGAACATGGATTTGCCACCGTCTATATCTTCCCAGGGTCAAGGAGGGGCTCACCGCCGAGGGGCAGTGCCATCTCTTCACGGCAGCACTATTGCCCCGTCACACATTACAGGAAAGTCCGAGGACATGTAAGAACCTTTCCTCACCCATTCAACTAATATGCTGTTAATAAATGTCTTTCCATCTTCTAGTCTTGATGTTGCCCTCCGCCATTGGACTGAGAGCAAGAAACACGCATCAAACCAGCTCGGGGATCGTTTCAGTGAGCTCGAGGACACCGTATTACCTGATCAACAGACGTCTGGGCCACAAAATGGGTTTAAAAACGCGCAAAATTCAAGTAACGATGTCGCTACTGACTGGCAGCCTTATATAAATGGCTTGCTTGACCTCAGCAGAGTCGACTGTGTAGGAGATATCCCAAATGTAGAGGATTTAGACTTATGTGCGAAAATTCTCTCCTTCTTTTGCAAGGTCAGTCAAGTCAAGGGTTCTTGGAATGTTATAGAGTAAGATGGCAACTGACTCTTTCTAAGACTTTGGTATTATATGATTTCGTGGATTTTCGGAGGAGGGCCCCTGTCCAAAGCCAGCTAGATGAGCTGAATGGACTTGTCTTCGATGTCAAATCTTACATTGGCTCCATCTCTTCGACGAGTTCGGATGTGGAACGTGCCCAAGCTGCTGTTATCGAAGTGGCAGCATACTATCTGACCTTCTATGTCGATTTAGTCCATTTCGTTAAAGGCAATCAAGCCTCAGGTATGTTTTCTATTCCCGCTACGACTTTGACAGGGAACAGAATTTGATTTTATCCCCTAGTGGAATCCGCTTTGAAAAGATGGGATGCAGAGTTTGGTACTCGTATCTTAAAGTGGTCAGAGAGAATCAAGACACAGATAAAGCGCCTTAAAGATATATGCGACTCCCATCTATCTCTTCCAACCCGGCCTCACAACAGCAGCCACAGTAACCAGGATATCTCCACTCAGGAGACGACAATTTCTCATCCACAAAAGTGTCACTATCTCCCGAACCCTAAAATCACAAATTTCTTCGGAAGGAAGAAGCAATCTTCAGCCTTACATTCTGCACTTGATCACAATTCTGACGACGTGCGTCATCGATCAGTTTGCATATGCGGTCCTGGAGGCATCGGTAAAACTCAGCTAGCCCTTGAATACGCTTACAACCGAAAGGATCATGTCAATTTTATCTTGTGGATCAACAGCGAGAGTCAAGTTGAGATTGACAGAAGCTTTTCGGCCATTGCTCTTGAGTTGAGGCTCGCTGGGGCTGAGGAGGGTAGTAGACAGACACACCACAAACGACTGGTCTTAGACTTTTTACAAAATTCAGGTTAGTCTCTTATGCTTCCCAACCGTTATATTACAACTCTAACCAGCGACTCAGATCAAGATTTCCTCGTAATCTTTGACAACGTGGAAGATTTCGATGACATACGCAAGCAGTGCTGGCCGCTGAGCCCACACGCATCCCTTCTTGTCACTGCTCGGGCAGAAATCGTGGCAGTTGATATGGTCCACTGCATTGAGGTTCCTAACCTCGATGAGGCTGAAAGTTTGGAGCTTCTACTAGCCATTCTTGCAAAAGCAAAAGATTCATACTCGAAAACGGACAGTAAGGCAGCTAAAAAGCTCGCCAAAGACCTTGGCGGTATGCCTCTGGCACTGGCCATCATGGCCATGAACATCCGCAGCTCGAAGAAATCACTTACCAATTTCTTGCCTTGGTACGTAGGACACACTGCCAAGATTCACAAGAAGGTATCTGCAAAGGTATCTCTTCAGCCTTATTACCTACATAGTCTACATGACTGCTTCAAGACCTCGTTTGTTCGTTTGCGAGACGAAAGTCAAGAGGGATACGAACTGTTCAAAATCGCATGTATCTTGGGAGCAGAAGCTCTACCAAGGACGCTTTTCCAAAGTCAAGATAGCGAGAACATCCCCGTAGCTCTGAGATTCTGCCAAGAAGAATGGGAGTAAGTTAAGCCCCATGTGACTAATTTCCCTCATTAAACCTGGAGTCTTGCTTGGTGTTAAGGCATTATTAACATGTTTCCGCTAGCTTCGAACAGGCTATAGAGGCCTTGATCAATCTAGCCTTGGTCAAAGTCAACGAGCAGGATGAAAATATACAAATCTTTGTCCACCGAGTTATCCAAGTCGAGTTCAACAATACACTTTCCAGTGATGAACTGCAAGCGAACTTTCTTGCGGCTGGAAAACTCCTATTTCATAAATTTCCAAAACTCATCAATGGACTTTCTTTCCGCAATCAGTGGACGGAGTGTGCAAAATATGCTGGTCATATCTCAGCTCTGTGCAAGCACTATCGCTCCGACCTTTACAAGCCAGAACCTGGCTCAAATGTTGATGAAATTGTCCAGTGCCTGGCAAGTTGCGCATGGTGGGTTGCTTTCAGCCATTTGAACTCAGTACGAAATATGGTGTGATTCTAATTGCCAACACGTAGGTATTTGAGAGAAACGTCTGACTTTGCCGACTGTTTAGAGACTCTCGATGTTGCTTTCAAGTTGTGTACAGAAAAGAAGTCACTGCTGTATGCCAGTCTACTCAATACTGCTGGCATAATCGCCACGAGACAAAATCGAATCGAAGATGGTTATCTTTTCCATCGAGAATGCCTGGAGATTCGAAAAGCCCTGCTCGAGGAAGATCACGAAGAGATCGCAAATTGTCACAACAACATTGGCAACGCTTATCTATCCGACTGCCAGTATGATGAAGCCATCAAGGCTTATCATGAGGCGATCCGCATTGACAAATTACAGCCCGAAGCGGAGGCCAACAAGATTCTGAATATTCGGTACTCAAACATCGCAGACGCATACATGATGAAGGGTGACTATGGCCAAATGCAAAAGTACTTGGATATAAGCAGAAAGCTTGCTATTGATGAATTTGGAAAAGACACGTTCTATGACGCCGAGTAAGTAGACACATGACAAAGTCGCCCCAAGGCCAAACGGCAATGTGGTGTATCCAACTAACGTAACCCTTGTACAAGCGTCGATTGGATTCTCGGCCACAAGCATTACCACGACGGAGAACTGGAGAAGGCCCGCGAGCTCTACACAAGGGCCCACGAAGTCAACAAAAAAGAAAACCCCGACAGCATGATGACAAATGCAATTCTATATAAACTTGGTTCCATTTCATTGGAGTTAGGCGAAGTGGACAAAGCCATGTAAGCCGACCGTCTCAGATATCAAGATAAGCTGACACGATGGACGATAGAAACGAGCTTAGGGATGCCCTGGAACTCGCAGATGCCAATAAGAAAGAGCAGGGAAACGACGGAGAAATAGCGCGCGTCAAACGACGGCTCGCGGACGCTCTTTATCAAGTTGATGGTTGTGAGGCAAAAGCAAAACAACTGCACAAGGAAGCTGAAAGCTCACGACTAGCGATTCAAAGCAGTGTGCCTTGCGTACTACCAGACATTGAGAGTAGCTACGATTTACTTCTTGCTTGTTATTATCGAGGCCGTCATTTAGAGTGTGGAAAGATTAAGAATTATAACATCTCATAGTTTTAAATTTAAAAGATTTAATTATTTAAATCCCTATTAAGTCAAGAATTATGTTTTGCTACTTATTGGCCCGTAAGTAAGTTATTATCCATCATTCCATTCAAGCCGCTTACCTAGAGCATAACTAACCATGGCGCTCTGTTCTCCGTAGCAAAGAGCACAACAGCTGGAGTGTGATATCCAAAGAATCAAGGACTTTGATGTACCAGGTTAGAGCACAATGTTTGATTACACGGAATTATAAAGTACTACATAGGCACAAATGATGTAATTACTCGCGAAAAGTTCATCTTAGGCCATGATAAAATGGGAGTGTTATTTCGAGTTCGTAGACCCGAAAGCTGATGCTTGGATCTCACACCATCCCCCGTGCTATGGAAGTCTCGTCTTGTTGTTACTAACGCAGTTGCGCAAGGTCCATCCCAACACACCGAGCACACGCTTGAGCCGGCCTTCAGAGTCATAAGAAGCCGGATCAGCAGCATCTACTGCCTCCTGGGAGGTATTCGGAACCATGATCACTTTCTGATTGACGTATCTCTTCACCTGCTTCGCGATCTGCCCGATGACAGTAACCTCCCTATCCCAGCCATTGGCTAACAACGCACCCCAAGACCCAAGGTCAAGACAAGTGCCGTATCCAGGTTGAGAATACGCAAGAGTTGGCTCGCCAAGGAGGTCTGCGGCTGCGTTGTGTCCCGAGAAGCGTCCGAGGACGACGGCGTGTTGGCATGAGGGCATGGCAATATTGCCCTTGGTATCAGTTGCTGCATGGGCGGCGTCACCGGTTGCAAAGACGTGAGGACTACCAGGGACGCGGAGATCTTGGTCGACATGAAGTCGGAAGAGCATGTCTTTCTGGCCAGGAATCTGCTGTGTCAGGGATGTTGCTCGCACTCCAGCGGTCCAGATGACGGTCATCGATTCAATCCGCTGTCCAGACGAAAGATTGACTCCACTCGAGTCAACTGAAGTGACAGAAGCACCGAGATTGAGCTCAACACCGAGACTTTTCAGAGCTTTCATGATCGTTGGACGAGGACCTTCTCCAAGCTCAGGACCAACAACAGGAGCACTTTCAACAAGAACAACGCAGGACTGCCCAATGTGATGGAGCATATTGGGTAGTTCTGTCGCAATCTCAATGCCTGTGAAGCCACCTCCGCAGACAACCACAGTGTTGCGGGCTTTGCTGGCGGGAAGGAATTCCAGATTCTTGAGGTGAGATTCAAGCTTTGTAGCAGCTGCGATTGAATCAATGTCAAAGACATACTCCTCAAGCCCGGTAACAGTCTTGGGTCGCATAACTGCACTCCCGGCTGCAAGGATAAGCCTGTCGTAAATAATATCGGATTCGTCACCAGATGGAGACTTGGCATGGACAGTGTGCGAGTTTGTGTCGATTGTCTCGACGGTGCCTTGGAAGAACTCGATACCGGCAGATGTAAAGAGTGGCTCAAGGGGTTGTTTCATCATTGAGGGATTGGGTTCGTATAGACGTGGACGAAGAGTAAGCCATGGTTCGGGGGCTATGACGAGAACTTGAATGTCTTGCTCTTTGCTCTTGAGATTGATGAGACGTTGGGCTGAGAGGGCGCTCCAAACTCCAGCGAAACCAGCGCCCACAATTACAATTCTGCTTGGCATATTGAATATGTATTTGAATTATCAGAATGTCGTCTTGTGACTTGTAAGTTACTGGTTTGTATGTGTAACAAAGCCGGTCTGGGTCTAAGTTGTAAAGTTGATTGTGTCAACATCTTTACCATGATAGCCTCTTTGGCCTCTTTGGCCTCTTTATAGCAAACCGGAATTATATCCCGTATGTCCATCGGTAATAATAATTCCCCTAGAGTGATTATTCTAAGTTCTGTCTGCTGATTTAAGCTCTCAGCCACAAGTCCCAACTGCAAATAACACACCTAGCTCACGAAAGCTCTGTATCAAATGCTCACCTGCCCTCTCACGCCTAGGGGGTGTGGCGAAGCTGATTCTTTTGGGGCTGACCGTAATTCCGATCCACTTTTCCTTCCATTGTATGACAAGGCTCTCGATCTTTTCCTGGTTGCCAGCTGTATTACCTATTCGTGTGAAAACACTGGCCTTGGGCTGCTCAAGCATTCTAAAGGATATTATAATTTATACCGTCGTTTGGTATTTGCCTTTGGTAGATTGGTAAGGTTCAGTGCTGTTGCAATCAATTTGTGTGTTGCAAGAGTTAAGTTGAAGCTCTTGGGTAGTAGAGAACAAGCTTTATATACCTGGGTCCAGAGGCCTGCTCTGTGAATACTAACTCGGCCGGTAGTGATTATGGGTGAGCTAAAATTCTATCACTGAAAACATGTAGTTCTTGTCTGGTTCACAGACATGACATAAATGAGTGTACACTAAGTGAATTGTCCACATTTGGATTAGTGAGTAACAAAGCGGACGCCCTTTCTGATTCAGAGCTTGTAGGGTATCGTGATAAGCACTCGCCATTCGCCTCTGCATGTCACTGATGCCAGTGACTCAATGATTACCCAGATACCCATTGTCACTCAGCTCGGAGCTGAATACCCGCACGCATTCTCGAATGAGTTTGAACAAGTTTCAAGGGATTGCCTCTGTTTGTTCAGGGAGAGATCCTTTCGCTTGCATTGAAGTCTCTGATCTTTTTGAATGGCTTTCTTCCACCAAGGAATCAGAATTATTCAGTTGGCTTTTCAAGACCTCTGAAGACATGGATTTTCTAAACAAATGGCAGAACAACATGACTAGCGTGCTCCCCACCAACATGAACCTCATGTTTTCCATGGTTATCTAAATGCTCCAAACTTCCAAAGTTACTCACACCAATATTTCTCCCAGAAACCGCAGCTCTAATCGACTCGCCAGACTCATACTCAATACCCATAGCCCAAATACCAATATCAAGCCTCACAACATCCCCAGCTTTGATCTTCTCAACCTTTTCATGAGGATGGAACGGCCAGTGCGGATGCATACTCTTGCTCTCATCGATCTCACGATGCGACGCTCGGAGCACACCCATCGGACCGCGATACACAACGACTTCTATCTTTTCTTGGGGGGTCATTTCTTCAAATGATTGCTTGGGGATGCCCTTCCATGGGATGTTTAGGTTCATCATGACTTCTCCGTTGACGTCGAGTTTCTCGAGGGTGACGTAGACATCCATGTCGTCGTAGTCGGGACAGGACATGTAGAGAACTGCCTTAGGGAGACCGACTAATCTTGTTGTTTGGTCGAAGCGGAATGTGAAGCTGACTTGATCGTCGGTTTCAGAGTTGTAGCTGACTGTTGATGTCTCGGCTGGCTGATCGAGTGAAAGCTTGCTGTCTTTTGTAAAGTACAGTTTCTTGTAGTCTGTTCTTGGGATGGGGAAGTTCTCCTCGACAATGTTCTCGTAAGATTGAGGTTCCTTCTTACCAAATCGCAGAACAGCCGTACGGACCTTTGGTACCTTGTCCCAGCCATTGTCCTTGCCCTTGAGGAAGTAGTCGAAGAAATCAAGTAACTCGGTCCTCGCTTGCTCATTACCCCAGATGTCGTACCACTCTTGCCAAGGGTGGAAGCGAAGCCACTTGTGCGGTGTATCAACTTCGAGCCAGCCTCTAATGGCGCCCATGCCGTGCATTGTGTTGGTCCATGTACCGGTGATGTAAGTGGGGATGTTGATCTTCTTCATATCTGGGCGCTTGTCATTCCACCACTCATTTGCAAGAGGATGCTGTTTGAACATCTCGCGGAAGCTCTCGATGCCGTTGTGTCCTTGCATCATGTACTTGACAATGAGCTTATCGAATAAGTCACCGGCGTAGATACCACCGCGGGCAAACTGTTCGCGATATAGATCGCCACAGCCTTCCCAAGGAGCAATAGCTTTGAGACTGGGCGGGTTCAGCGCTGCGATGAACCATTGGACAATAGCCAGGTGAGAATTTCCTGCTAGACCAACAGAGCCATTGCACCATGGGAGTTTTGCGATGCTCTCAATGGTATCGTACCCATCTTCGGCTTCTTGAGTCCCCATGATGACCAAGGTTCCTTCACTATCACCTGATCCGCGAGAATCGATGTTGACAACAGCGTAACCGCGAGGAACCCAGTCGGCAGGGTCAGGCGCCTCAAATTTTTCAAGTCCAGAGAGGGTCTGCGATGGAATACCTAGGTTCCACGGAACCATGAGTTCCAGTGACAGAATTCCATTGAACTTCTTTCCGAAAGGTGACCAGCAGATAATAGCAGGAACAGGCTCATCCGTGTTCGGTGGACGGTACACATCAGCGTATAACGCAACACCATCTCGCATCTTGAACGTAACATCATGTTCGACGAGAACAGGTGAAGGTAATGGACGTGCTTGGGGGCTGTCGTGTTTCCATCCTGCTGGGAGGACTTCTGAGTGCGGGTTCAGTCCGACATAACCGCCATGACCGACTTTAGGAGTGCCGATGGGCTCAATTGGGACTGTGAAGGGGAGGTTTGTGAGAGGCATGATGTTTGAAGTGACAAGGATTTGATTGGAAATTCTGTAAGTTCAATTTTACAAGCATTTGCGAACCTATTCATAGTCGATACTCGAGATGCTGAAGTGGATCCCGAGGTAGCGAGCCGGGCAGTGGACTTGCCGGCCCCACTGTATTTGGCGCGGCTCGGAATCGGAGACTGGGCTTGAGCGCGGGGGCAGAACGAGGATTGCCGGGATACCGAGCCGAAGCGACGCTTGCACTTCGGAATCAATCATGGCAGCTCTGGTGGCAAGCAAACGCATCTGTTGACAAAAGAATAAGAAGAGCACATTGAGCTTTGTCAGACCAAATCATCAAACAGCTTACAGCAAGACAAGATCTGATATCGATAATTGCATTCACATCACCTCTCTCAATTCAAATCAACATTTGACTGTTATTCTTTCGCTCATCTATCCACCAAGATGGTCGCCAACACTGAGCCCGCTGGTTACCAAGCCACCTCCGCTTTGAAGTTCACTGAGCCCACTTCCAACAAGCCCATCCAAGCCAAACCTTCAGGCCCAAACAAGCTCTTCGCCAACCCTGGAACTGTCTTTGGCGACTGGCGAGATGACCTCTACCGGGATGGCTTCACCGTCATCAAGGGAGCTATTCCTCTCGAAAGAGCTGAGAAGTACGGTGATGAGATGCTTTCGTACCTCGAGACATTGTAAGCCCCCCAATACCCACATACAAAAGCGTCTACTAACAGAGACATAGTAACGGCGGCATGGGCTTCAAGCGTGATGACCCCAGCACTATCAAAACAGAGACCCTTCCCGTCATCACCGAAAAAGGCATGATCACAGGCTACGGCGTCGCCCACGAGTCCTTCGCCTGGGCCATCCGCCAAGAACCCGGCGTCATCGAAGCCTTTGAGCGCGTCTACGACACCAAAGACCTCATCGTCTCCTTCGACGCCGTCAACACCTCGTTCCCCAACCGCAAGGACGTCAAGGTCAACAAGCCCTGGCCGCACCAGGACCAAGACCCCGAGAACCCCGGCTTCCGCTGTCTCCAGGGTCTTGTCAACATCTTCCCCAACGGTGATAAAGACGGTGGTCTTATCGTCTGCAAGGGCGCGCATCTTCTCAGTGAGGAGTTCCACAAGGACTTTAAGGATGAGCCGAACAAGATCTGGGCTTGGACTCATGAGTGGTATGGCTTTACAGCAGAGGGTATGGAATGGTTGAAGAACAAGGGCTGCGAATGGCAAAAGGTTAATGCAGGACCTGGTGATCTTATCGTCTGGGATTCGCGCACTCCTCATTACAATGTTAGCCCTGAGGGTACGCAGCCCAGGTTCTGCACTTATACGTGCTACATGCCTGCTGCGGATGCTACGCAGGAGGATCTGAAGAGGAAGAAGGCTGCTTTTGAGAATCTGCAGGGAACCACGCACTGGCCGAATGCTATGCATGTTGGAGGAATTCCTGTCTTGAGGAACGGGGAGCCTTGTCCTTATAACACGAACAAGCCGAGGAAAGCGCCTGAGTTGACTAACCGCGGGTTTCTGTTGACTGGTATTCCGTATATTACTGCATAGATTGCTTTCAGCCAGTTCGCACTAGTCTATATATCGCTTCAATGTTCTTTGTCTTATGGTTAGTTTACCTAGAACAAGGAAAGTTGCTCCGTATACAAAGGCCTCGGCAATGTGGCCGCTCGTCTGGATTGAATAGCTGATCAACAGGAGTAACTCCATAATTTGCTTTCTTTAGGCACAGACTGCCAGATATGTGGGTAAGTGCAACGCAACGTTCTGTTGGGCGGCTGACCCTGGTACCAGAGAGCTCAAAAGTTCCTTGCCGCCTCTGTTGGTTGTGTTCAAGGAAGAACTGGCCCTTTTGTTTTCGCGACGGGGCACAGTCCCCTCGTAATTTAAAACCCCATGCTTTTTTTGCATGACTGAGATGCCAGGAGCGGAACACAGAGATCACCAGGTTTGTTTGTTGTACAAGCAATAACTTTGAGACCTGAATGTGCATGCCCTAGCTTTCCTGCCAGGTTTTCCTATATGGTCCTTCTGCATGGCAAATTTTAGTTCTATGCTTATGCTTTCCTTCTGCCATCTGTTAGACCAGAAGGCATGATGCCTTCCAGGCTATCAGCGTCGCACACATTTCTCTCATCTAGTGGATAAGCAGCCCCTATGTTATAGCCCTCGCAACCCAACACATTCTCGGAGCCAAAGGCGCTTGACAGGTGAGGGTTAGCATGAGAAACATCCCTGAAGCATGGAAGCGTCTTCAATATCGGCCGGAGAGCACTCAACGAAGCTGCCAGGATGCTGAGGCCGATCTCCAGTATAGAACTTAACTAGAGCTTAGGACTTGAGAAAACATAGAATCACTAGAAAATCTACTTACTAGATAGTTCCTTCGAGCGTTGTTTCAACAGCTTCTTGTGTTGCGAGGCCGCCAGAGGCTAGCGACAACCGGCTCAAATCGACAAGATACTTTAAACGAACGATGATTGCGATGGAGCTCCTGCACCCATATTAGACAACTTATACAACAGTGAATAGAGAGAGATCAATATACACAGCACCAAGTCCAAGTAAAACCATCGCCATGATCTTGAGCCTCAGGCGGAGCTGCGTTCTGTATAGCATATAAATTGGCAGAAGCTGTATGCAGTTTTCGGTCAATCAGTGTCCATCGAAAGCGCGGTCTGACATACCGCATAGAACCAGCTGATAGTAACATCCATACCGGATAGTGCAAGCCCGGTAGTACCCAGAACAGCTGTAGAAACGCATGAGCCCTCTCCAACACCCCAGGCAACGGACAGTGGACGGCATTGCAGACCAAATATTAAGGCGGTTACTAAGTACCTAAGTTCTGTCTGCTAATTTAAGCTCTTAGCCACAAGCCTTAACTATAAATAACATATCTAGTTAATAACTTAGACATTATATAATAATAACTAACTAATTACTAT
>JAAOAI010000389.1:0-44709 GCA_013758895.1 Fusarium bulbicola
ACTTATAGCTAAGAGCTTAACTTAGCGGACAGAACTTAGTACAAAGATGCTTAATAAAGTCAAGATATTATTGCTTCGTAGTGCCAGCGGGGATCTCATGGACCTTGACTGTTCTCTTGCTTTCCAATGGCATTTCAGCAGTGCAACAAATCAAACTAGAGGATTTAAGGTAGGATCTAATAAGCTAAATAGTGGGTTCGATTGATCAAGTCGGGGAGATCGAGTATCCGGGGAGTTTTGCCGTAGAAAATGGAACTCAAACCATGCAAATGAGGGACTTAATTTTCAGTCCGTAAGATAAGCCATTAGGCCCTTTAGTAAGCTCTATTTATCATTGGGTGAGCTGCCAGAGTGCGCAGCCTGATCGCCCGTTCTGTATGTAGGTGCATTTCAGCTTGCAAGGATCCAACGTTCGTTGAGTGAGGCTGGTGCAGCAGCCACACTATGCGTGGCTTTTTACCCTATGGGCGGTCGACTCCCGATTTTATGGCTTCTAAGTTGTCGATCATTTTGATAAACGGCCGCTCGATACAGCGGATTCCGCTTCATTGGCATAACTTCTAAGTCCAGCGTATGTGGCCGGCTTTAAATCAAGGCAACATCGACAAGACAGCGGCCGTTTGGGTAACAGCTCAGAGACTGGGATACGCTACAGTTGAACGGTAGCTTTGAGAAGCCAATACATACTTTGCTATCAGTTATCTTGATCCCCGTCAACTTGGGGGACTTCTCCCCTAGCCTAAGATTTTATCCCAAGTTTATCCTGAGCCCATCTGAATCTTCTCGCCGTTCAGTGTAGATTTAGGAAAGTTGTTTCACATGAGCTAATGCTGACACAGTTTGTATTCTACTTTAATGATATAATGTAGCGCCTATGATACAGCCTGATAGCCTTCATACAATCAAAAAATCCAACCTTCCAATCTTCTAAACAGTCTGACTCAATTCCTTCATCAACTGGAATGCTCCAGGAGTTTCAACCCAAGATGCAAGACAATATCCAATCATCAGACAAGCTTCCTCCTTCGTCTCATGCGAGTACATCCCAGGTCTTTGAGATGCGGCTGATACTGGACTACTCAACATCAAGCGCCAGAAGTGAGGGTTATACGCATTCACAGATCTGTAAAGCTCAACAATCTGGCCCTTAACCTTCTTGATAAGCTTAGAGAGATGTTCTGTGCTGCCCAAGAGGATGTCAGAACGCGACGCTACAGCACTACCGACAAGTTCACCACGGATGAGCCCCACGATCTCTGGTGGGATAGTGCCGTTAAGAGCTCGTGCGGTGTTCTGAGCAGACTGCAGGTCAAGCAGGATTCTCACTTTGATGAGCGTCACAGCCGCCGCGTGGCCTAGGCTGAGATATTTTCCGTTCGACCAAGTCTCCAATGGTTCCTCCAGTACATCCGCGTTTCTGATATCGAGGTATGGTTGATCCATGTCGCCCCAATCATACTTTGACTCTGAACCCGTAGTCGCGTACCACTTGACAAAATCGTAGGCTTCCTGATCCCTGTCGAGTCGGATGTACAAATGCGGCACAAGATCCCTCACACCCATGTTGTCGCCCCGACAAAGATGAAGCATATCAAGCAGATGATCCAAGGCCTCTTGAACAGCATCAATCTTACCACCTGGCGCGCCATAAACCTGAAGTAACACGTCGACCATGTGGTATCGCGCACGCATATACGCACGTGTCTCATGAATACCCCAGAAATGCCCAACGCCATTCTCAAAGATGTTCGGAGGCATAAACATATCTCCAGGGTGGTCGCGAAGCTCTTGCTCCTCCTTCTCTACCGCCTTACGTGCCTTTTTGACGATGGTGCAGCCATTTTTGTGATGGCTTCGGTCAGCTGTTTGATGGGACGCTCCGCAGTAATACACAGCCTTGCAGCTCGAGCAGCGCTTCAAAAGATTTGTGTCTGCTTCGCCACAGGTTGCCAACTCGCAAACCCGAGGAGTGAGCTCGCGTGGTTCTGGCAATGGCATGACGCGTTGTGGTGTGCTTTTTTGCTTTTTGCTTTTTTGGGTTTGATCTGACGCGGGGGGAAGTGAAAATTGGTGATTTGGGTATGAGGTGAGAAGGGATCGGTTTCAGGAATTGCAATGAACTTGGGTTGTAGTTACGCGTGACAGAAACGTGAGAAGTACCAGGTTATAAGGTATGAGGTGGTGTTGCTTTCTGACGGTGATGATATAATTGATCGGATGCTTGAGGCAAGGGAGGGGCATCACCAGACTAGCACGTGACCAGGAGGTACATCGGCTCGGCAGATAGGACAAGGTTTAGCTACGCATATTGTATCAACCGTAAGAAATTTTCAGCAGGCGTGTCCAACTCGCGGACTAAGTTACTCGAAGTAGCCCATAGTTTCATCTTGCTAGCGTCATCTCACATATGTTTGAGATAGCCAACAAGTGAGAAATATACAGCTATTTCTTTCTCGGTTTATCAAGTCTCTAGCAAACTATTCCCGTGCTATATCCGATCATACACTCCTAATATACATAACGTTGTTACAAAAAGATGAACCGGCATTCTTTCATTCATCCACTACGAGCCCTGAAAGTCCACAGTGACAACAACACTCTCAGCCATCTGATGCTGATGATCTATAGCTCTGCTCTCTCGCAACAGCCACGGCCTCTTATACCCCTGCTTCCTGCTCCACCTTCTCAAAAATGGAGCAATAATTGTACTCATTGATACCAGCAATTCTGGCTCGTCCTGAATGTTGGGTCGAAGCACTCGTACGAGTAAAGGTGCGTCAACTCTCCCGATGAGATACGCCTCCGAGTCCTTAAGAGTCCAACGTGTTTGGTGTTGCGCTATTATTCCCTCCATGCGATCTTGACATAGTGATACAGCCGTCGACAAGAGGGCTGTTGTGTTCATCCATTGTTCTTTCGGGCCTCGGCATTTGACCAGGTCCGTTTCAAAGCACCTTGCCGCCACATAAGCGAAAGTTGCTACATCCTCAGAGTCGGCAAGTATTCGGGCCCAGAAGCTCTCCTTTTCGATGGCGATCTTGAAGCATTGAACTGCCACTCCTTGAGGGATGCAACCAACAACAAAGTTCTCACCCTTCCTATCTACACCTGTGTCTTGCAACAGAAATAAGACGGCGATAGCGAGCTTCTAGAACTCTGCTTGCAGTTCACGGTCTAGCCTTTGATAATGTGTTCTGAAGTCTTCATGTCTCAATATCTCCAGGATATCACAGCCCTGAAGCTTTTCCCAGTAACGAGGCTTAGTAGCAAGGTCTTCTACATAAGCTGGTAGGACGTCTGCGAGGAGCTCTCGTAGTTGCACCCGTCGGGCTATGCCAGTACAAAAGCTAACCTGGACAGCAGAAGGCCCTTCTAGATCGGCGATAGAAAGGGATCTCTTCGCAAGGATATTGGACTTCTTGGTCTGGCCTAGTCTCTTCACCCACGTCTGTGAAAAGTTCAATATCGCCACAGCGCTTTGCCCGCCCTGCAAACCAAGCCCTAGCTGTCTTTCCGATACTTCCCAGTAGCTTGGGAATGTTCCCAAATCCTTTAGCCATGGAATAGATTTCCGAACTTGTTCTTGAGGGATCATTCTGCAGTCTTGGTTTATCGAGACTCTTGAGCCTATGACCATTTTTTCATAGCGAGGGAAGGTTGAGGTGACTTTGTTGTTGTTTTCTGATATAGGACTCCAGTGTAGAACGGGGAATTCATGGCTTTCTGTTTCTGTCGGGACGGAGGTGATCAGGCCACCGCCGATGGATATTGCGTGGAGGTTCTCTGCGTCATCCTTGGGTATGAGGAAATCTCCAGGACCCCATGTGTCGAGTGAATCTTCAGGATACGCCCTCAAGTCGAACTTCCTATCGCAATCTAAAAATACCCTCAACCTTTCGAAACTATTAAAGTACTGAAAGGCAAAGACTCGGCGCTGAACCATCTCACCCAAGCAGCTCAGATCAACAGGAGTTGCAAGTATACATGGCCCAGCAAAGGATGAACCCCATATCTGGTTTCCTATAAGTAATATACGCTTCAATGGGGTGTCGAGAAAGAAAGGACTAAAGGGCTCACAATGACCCTGTGCATAGAGAGCAAAGGCCAGAGAAAGGAACTGGGCCGCCAGGGAGTCAAGTAGATGTGGATGCAAAGCCTCGAGACTGTCTTCTGAGTTTGCAAGTGATATCAGGGCAGCCACCGGTTCGAAAACAGAGCTGGCGCAGATTTCTTCCAACTGAACAAATGACTCCCGTCTTGCGAGAAAGCTGAAAGAGTCACAACATCCACCGACCTCCTGAAGGCCACCGATCGCCTTTTTTAGGTTCTGGAGAACATACTCAAAGGCATGGGATGGTCCACTGTTCTTCAGAGAGGCTATTGCAGTCGAGTTGGCGTTTTCAAAGACAACAGACCCAAATTGGAGGCTGTACGACCCGTCAGGCATAGGTCTTACCCCTCCAATACCACATAAGTACCCAATGGTCTCGCGAACAGAGTTATCTGAGTCTGCCTCGTAAATAGCCAGAGCCTGGCTTGGCTGCCGCGATGCGGTAGGCATTGCCTCATCCGTCTTCCAGCTGTGGAGACATGTCGATATATGAAAGTCATGCTGAAAGTTTTCAACACAGGGCTCGTCTATCTCGGAATGAATCCATGGCCCTTGCTGGGCCCTTTCCAGTAGTTCATCTGCGATTTCATCCATCGACAGGCCTAATGCTTTCAGCTCCAACAGCCACGAATACTCGCCGACAGCAACTTTATCAAAGGAATTTCTCAAGATACCATGGACTCTGTCGTGATCAACATCAAGAATTGCAGTCTTGAGTGGAAGTGTCCATTCGTGCATGTCGCCTAGGTCAACGCAGGACTCAGGGGCAGTGGAGGAACCATTATTCGGGTCATCTAATATGCTTTCGCCGGAGGTCAAAACAGTGGATAAGTTGGCGGAAAGGATAGTGCTCGCGTCATTGATTTGAGGTTCGCTTTCGGTAAATGGCAAGCCGGAGTAGATTGCAGCCAACGCTTTATCGATCCAGGACTGCCTGATATCTGCAGATGACCAAGGGTTGGCAGCAGGAGAGTTTAAAAGTTGGTGAAGTATTCGCTGCACCTCTGCTCGCCGAATAGCTATTTCCACATATGGAGACGGCGGCGGAGTCATAGGAAAACACTTCTGCCATATAGCCTCCCATCTTGCGGCAGGGCCAGACGCCCACATGACCTCCGATTTAAGGTCATAAAATTCCTTAGGCACTAAGACACCCGTTTCCTCAATAGTGGCTGGTCGTTCGCTGGCTTTACAAGCCAACGTATGGTCGTGGAGCCTCTTCTCAGCATCCTGTCCTTGAAACTCTTGGCGGCACCATGTACAGTAAACCCAAATATTGTCTAGTGTAATATTGGGATGTGACTCAGGAACATTATCCGTCAGCACATGCCTCCTTCTGATGTGCTGCATGACATCTGATATGCGGCTTAATCGGCATCCACGGCAGTCCGCATAGCGAGCTTGGTCATACTTCTCAAAGGGGCATGAAAACATCTGGGGTGGCTTATAGCTTTGGGGATATCTAGGGACGGTAGCCTTGCCTGTTTCGCTGTCTTCGCTATCGGTGCCATCTCGGCCAGCCTTGTCGCCGGAACCTTTCTGCTGACGCTTTCTCTTGTGCCCCTGGCCATGTTCGCGAGCAAATACCATTTGGAACGTAGGTATGCCAAATGGGTTTCGGCTCTCATTTTCCGCTCCCTGTGTGGCGCTTGCATTGGGAGGATTTTGACCTAAGTTGACACGATTAAGCACGAGAAGACACCTAGACTAGCATGTCAATAGAGCCACCTACCATCTGAATTAGCGCCTGAGTGATGGGAAAAGCTCATGATACTGGACGGCTTATTGAGAAGGAGTATAAGAATGAATTTCAGGCTTTTGTAAAGCTTGCAGAAGAATTTGCAATACTAGCTCTCTGCGTGAGAACTTGAGAAGAGGGGTTTTATTTCAAGCTGATGGTGTCCGCCTCGTCTTTCGTCAGGCAGCAAGGTTGATTTTCTTCTTGCAGTCAGCCGCACGCATGCTGTTCGCTCTCATTCGATGGTAGCCGAACTACTTGCATCCATTTATAGCGCTTGTCCCGCTGCGTGGCTGGCCTCATGAGTGGTTCGCCAGCTCTGCCTTAAAATCCCAGGCCAATCAGATTCACAGACTTCATTAGATGATTGAAGATAGCGCTCAAAAGGGATATTTGCCTCTTGAGTAGAAATAGATAGGTACTTGAGATGCAGAAAGAGGCGAGGGTTATCAAAAGAACCCGGGCCTGTTCATCTTATTACCGTCTACCTATGACAGCCACGCATAGCTCTATCAGTGTTCTAAGATTGACTGACATGGAATTGAGAGGGGATTTGTCGGCGCTTGGCTAACCAGTAATGAGCCCGGCTGAGGCGGGGCCCCTTCCCTTCTGGGGAAGTTAGTAGGTAGGGAGCAGCTCAAGGCGAAACGCTGTCTGCCTGAGCCCTTCTGGTTATTTCAGCTACATTATCATGTCTACAAAAATCCTCTCTTTTCGATCATAATTTCTTCACGCAAAGGTTCACAGCCTACATTACAAATGTCCCGTTACATGAGTCTGGACGTTGATTATCGACGTGAATATGATGAACTGGAGCATGCCCTGGCTGAGCAAGCTGTCGGTACCAACCTGTGCGGCGACTGCCAGGCTGCAAAAACACTAGAGCCATTGAAGCCATTTGAATCTTCTACCAAAGCTCCCCATCCCGGCAGAATTCTCCGGTTCGATTCCACGACGGATCTCGCCTCTAGGAGTACTTGCCCCTTCTGCCGATTCTTGTGGAGGGTCATTCGTGACGGAAACAAGAATTGCGGTACCAGTTGCCAGTCCATCATCCACACGCTCCAGGATGGACAATCGATGGCCAGCGATCCGAAATCAATTCGAGAAAAACTTCGGATTTCGCTCTCACTGCAGCAGCAGCAGCAGCAGCAGCAGCAGCAGCAGCAGCAGCAGCAGCAGCAGCAGCAGCAGCAGGACTTGGGCTGGATCCATACGCGAATCAATGGTCGGGATGTTAGTCGTCACATTTCCTTTGGTGGAATTCAATTCGTTCACCCCAAGTATGCAGATGACCAGCGAATCAAAGCATGGTTGGAAACGTGCCGAGAGAAACATCAATCCTGTAACGAGCAGCAATCAATGTCCAGTCGCGGCTTGCATGGGCTTTCAGCGTCATGTTTAAGATTGATCGATGTTGAGTCTCGCCTAATTGTGCAAACGCTGCATTCCCTATCCTTCGTCACTCTCTCCTATGTCTGGGGAGACGCGGCCTCACGCACCTTTGAGGAAAAAGCGCTAGAATCCGAGTCAAATCATGTGAGCGACGACATATGTCCAATGGATAGACAGCCAATTGCTCTTCTCGAAGGAAACCTTCCTCAAACCTTTGAAGACGCTATCGGTTTCACGAAGCGTCTGGGAGAGCGATACATCTGGATTGATGCTTTGTGCATTCCTCAAGATGAACCAGACATTAAAGCACAGCAAATCTCGCAGATGGACCAGATTTACTCCTGCAGTGTCTGTACCGTCGTTTCGCTCGAGTCAGGCGTTGATGGAGGATTGCCAGCGTCCAGCTACAAATCCCCAAGAAATGTCGACCAATATTTCGAACTGCTACCTGGAGGCTTGAAAATAGGTCCCCCGTTAATGGACCTGAGGCTAATCATGGAAGAGTCTCCTGGGAAACTCGAGCTTGGACGATGCAGGAGCACCTGTTTTCCAAAAGAACATTATTTTTTGGCAAGCAACAGGTCTTTTTCGTTTGCGGCGAGATCACGACGAAAGAAAGTTGGGCCCAACTCCATACTGAGGCATACACCGTTGAACCTGATTGGGATCCTCAGGATGAATGGGCGGAGTATGATCTCCCACTACCAATAGCGACCCAGCGACACAGCTTGAGGCATACATACCAGACTTGTGCCACTCTCTACTCTCATCGCAACCTTACCTTCCCTAGCGACCGCTTGCGGGCATTTGAGGGCTTGCAAGCTCGATTGTCCAAAATATACCAGGTCGAGTTTGTCCATTCTATGCCGGTTGGCGATGAGAACTTCCTTAGAGCGCTGCTCTGGAGGCACTTATCCATAAAGCCTACTCTACTGCGCGACTTTAACTCCCCTTTATTAACTCTCCGTCGATGGCCTCACTGGACCTGGCTTAGCCATCGTGGAGGAATCGGCTATGATCTAATTATGTTCTGGAGTTACCGCTGAAGCTATGCGAAGCACCTTAAGCTTTCTGACCCCAAGGCATGGTTGCAAGGGCCAAACGGGCAGTTCTACTTACTAACAAGTACACCAACGTTGGAAAATGGCGATGAAGCTTCTCCCTTGAACTCTGTTGCCGATATGGCAAACCTACGAGTGATTAGATTATCTGGATTGGCCTTGGACATTGATATTACGCAGTGGACTCGGCGGAAAGCAAATGATCCATCATTGGAGGTGTGGCGCAACCATGATTTCTCCACCGCTCGGGGATCAATCAGCTTCCATATGGAAAAGGTGGTTGATGGTCAGCGAGACGGCAAATTCGACTTCCCAGAAGGGACTCGATACATTCGCCTTCTGCGCCTCAACTCAAGGGACAGACCAAAAAAGTTGTAAGCTAGATGTGTTATTTGCAGTTGAGACNNGCTTAAATCAGCGGACAGAACTGAGACCAAAAATGCCCTGGGTTTTAGTCCAGAATAGGTCACATCAGGTCCTTAAGCCACAGGCTACTCTACATGGCAGCAGTCAGTTTGTTTCCACCACAAATGAAAGCGGGCCAAGCGCAGAGACAGAATTGTCGTCTGCTATAGACTGGATAGGCCGCAGCGATGGCCCGGGCGAGATAGAATCGGACTCTGCTCTTCTTCTTGTGGGGATCACCCCTCCTGAGATTGTCACCAGAAGGCTTGGTAGTGCATATTTTAGAATGATGGACTTCTTTGTTGCCGGTGCTGTAGTAAAGGAAGTACTTTTGGGGGACTAGATGCCTGCACCGGGGTTGTTAACCTTAATCAACTTGCGCGGTAGCAAATAGCTGCATGATGGGCTGCATGATGGGCTGTTAGATAAATGTTAATGCCCGTTGAGATCCATCTTTAAGAGTTAGCATCAGTCGAAGTTCCCTCGAGATCCTTCGTCTCTGTAACACCATTTTCGGCTTGTTTCCGAGTATCGGAAAATCGGAACCGAAACCGAGTTGCTCTTTATCCATTGCCTCAACGTGATAGGCTTCTCACGTCTTGGCTTTATTTTAAAGCTAGTGATGGACATCATCCGAGGGAACTAAACTTATTCTATCTTCTGATGGTGTGCAGTGCTCTGACCCCGGTTTCAACCCCCGCACACATATTCCACTCAATCCCTTGTTACCCCAGATTACCCTGGAATCGGTTATTGTAGGTTGGACAACGTTGAATCCGAGGCGCGGGGTAGTTAATCCTGGGAGATTGTTGTGATACTCCCTGGCCGTACTAGATAAGAAAGAGTTGGCCCAGCTAAAAGAGAAAGGCCATGGCAGGTCCTAGTCCCATTCTTGCATCTTCACATCCCGACCGTTCAAGTCAATATCTCGAGCTCATCTCTCCTTCATTTGACAGCGGCTCTTTGCCTATTTACCAACACCAACGTCTTGGCCGTCATGTCGGACAAGATCGCTGAAGTTGGCGGTCCAAGGATCAGCCAGGATGAAAACCCCAAGAGCGAACAACAAGCGTTCGACCCGATACTCGAGAAAAAGGTGATTCGAAAGGTTGACCGAAATCTTGTCCCAATCCTCTTCTTGCTCTTTCTCTGCGCATTCATAGATCGGTAAGACCTCTTCCAGATATGCTCAGACATCATCTCTAATATGATCTGATTTGCAGAATCAACATCGGAAATGCTCGAATCCAAGGCTTGGAAGCCGACCTCAACATGTCGGGCGAAGACTACAACATTGCACTTTTCACCTTCTTCATTCTCTACATCCTCCTAGAAGTACCGTGCAATATCCTACTCAAGAATATGCGACCGTCGCTGTTTCTCTCGGCTGTTATGACAGGTTGGGGTATCGTCACAATCTGTCAAGGGCTCACCCAGTCCTTCGCTGGGCTGATTGCATGCCGCGTTATAATCGGTGGTCTTGAGGCTGGCTTCTTTCCGGCGTGCGTGTACCTCCTGAGCATGTACTACTGCCGACACGAGTTGCAGTGGCGTTTCAACCTCTTCTTCTCAGCCAGTATCGTCGCTGGTGCCTTCAGTGGTTTATTGGCTTATGCTATTGCTCACATGGACGGGATTGCTGGATATGGTGGTTGGAGATGGATCTTCATCATCGAAGGTGCTGCTACTGTTGTCATCGCAATCTGGAGCTACTGGATGATTCCAGACTGGCCCGAGACTGCGAAATTTCTCAACGATGATGAACGAGGGCTGCTTGTCGACCGTCTTGCGGCGGATAAAAAGGATACCCATATGAATACATGGGATAAGAGAACAGCCAAGAGAATTTTCTCAGACGTCAAGATTTATCTCGGGTAAGTCACTTGTGAACCTCGCGAGTACTGTTTGTTTCTAACACTGGCAGTATCTTGATGTACATGGGTATTGTCACTACCAGCTACTCCGGCTCCTTTTTCACACCAACTATCCTCAGACAGCTGGGCTGGACGTCTATCCGAGCTCAAATCATGTCGATCCCTATCTTTCTGTTCGCAACCGCTTGTGCACTTGTTTCCGCCATCGCGAGCGATAAGACAAAGCATCGCTCGGGCTTTATCCTTGGAGGCTGCCTTTTCACGACCGTTGGATATGTCATTCTGCTCAACATGATGTCTGTCAGCGTTGCCATACGATACATGGCCCTCTTCTTTATCGTCGGTGGTGGGTATATCGCCCAGCCAATAGTGTTGGTCTGGGTGAGCAACAACATGGCAGGTCATTACAAGTTGGGTGTCGCTTCTGCAATGCAGATTGGTTTCGGTAATATTGGTGGAATCATCGCTAGGTAGGTTCCTGATGTTTAATCTGAGGCGATGCCACTAACAACTGCACAGCAATATCTTCGTCACAACTCAAGCGCCTACATATCCTCTAGGGTTTGGCTTGGGTCTTGGCCTTGTCTGGCTCTGTGGGCTCAGCTCACTTGTCTTTTTGTTCTATATTAGACGAGAGAATAAGCTAAGAGATGAGGGTAAAAGGGACCACAGATACAACTTACCAGAGGATGAGAGGAGTAACTTGGGGGATGACCATCCAAGTTTCCGCTTTACATATTAGATACGCAAACACAATCGCTCGATGGTTTGAGTGGGAAAGTTGAAGATGTTCTAGTTGATTGCATGCTCGCCTAGAGGAAGGCCAAGTAGGTTGAAAAGGCATTAACTTGTGGCTATGCCGCGAAGGCGAGGTGGCATTGCTAGCTATTGTTGTCTCTAGCTAATCAAACTATCCAATGGTGTCGCATTTATGCAGGCGCCTTGTTTTGGTGCGGCTGAATATGCCTTGTAATTCTGGTGGAGGCAGTGCACATTCACCAGAAGAAATACGACACTTCACCCCACCTCAATCCTTCTCCTTCTATTTTTCGTATCTTGCTTCAATGGATCCTCTATCCGTCTCGGCGTCCGTTGTAGGACTTTTAGGCGCCGGAGCTAAAATCACATCATGTCTCTGGACATTCGCGACCAACGCTAGAGACGCCCCTCAACTTGCACGTCATCTTGTCTTTGAAGTAGCCGATATCACAGCCGCACTTGGATCGCTTCAGGCCTATGTGTGCGGAAAAGCTCAAGCCCCCAGTGAACGCGGGGCATTGATTCTGTTGGAACATGTTCTTACTACACTGACAGGATGTGTTACTACGTTCTCGGATCTACAGAGCCTTGTGGACCAGCTGAACCTAAACCCGGACATGGGGACTATTGATAAGATGAAGTGGGCTCGACAAGAGCCCAACATTGCTGCTATTGTCCAGCGTCTCCAAAATCACAAATCGTTGTTGACGTTGATGTTGACCGTTTTGCAGTGGTGAGTTTTCTTATATTATCTGCGCACCTTTTTGGTTATACTAAGCGGAGAAGTGAAACCATGAAGGAAGCTCAAAGTTCGACTCGCGATCTCTGCACGCTTGTTGAAGAATTGCTGCGAAGCAACCAAGACCTTGCCAGTCGTATCAGAGGGCTCGAGCGAGAAGGGTCGATCATTGCAGAGTCTAGGAGGGACGATGTCTCTACCCTTCGACAGACGCGAGCCTCAAAGTCTGTTTCGTTCATCGATACGCAAGCTTCCGCCATCAAATTTACATTCGACCAGGATCTCCAGGCATCTAGAGTATACAACCGCGCCATAGGTAGACAATCTATGACATCTCTTACAAGCACTGCCTTGTACACGACTGCACTGTCTCTTTTCTCTAACCTTAGCCTTTCCCAAGTCTCTAACATCTCTTTCTACGCTTTGCCAGTTTACTCCAATGATTTGAGCAACAGCTACTGCTACGTAACAGCCTGATAGTTCTCGGGCTCCCAAGTCTTCCCCCTCACAGCAAGAGACGGAAGATAAAGCTAATGAAATCTCTCCACCAACGAAGGAGGCTCTCACACCTTCGCGGCTACTCGGACGCTTTGCCAGAAGACGTAGCAAGCCAGTAGTGAGCGCACCAAAAAACCCTTACCATGTTACTCATACCATATTTAACGGCTCAACGGGGCAGTTTAGTGTATGTTATAACCTTGTGCTTCATAATATGTGTGCTCTCAATAGTTATACGAGACGGGCTAACTATATTCAGGGTCTTCCTAAGGATTGGCAGAGGATCATTGATGAAGCCGCCGCTGGGGTCAACGAGCCTCGCTTGAGGAAGCCGCCGCTAGATTCAGGGATGGTTGAAGTAATCAAAACACAGAGAAGAGCGCCTCTGGATCCCAATAATTAATAGACGCTATATTCTGCTTATATCATAATATATGCTTTAGACTTGCTATTAGTGTTTCTTTTGTAATGTAATAATGGAATTCTTGCAAAGGGGTCACTTAATACCAACCCGTAGTTGATCTATGGTATAAATCATTACCTTATCTATAGACTTTAGTTTGTATATTAGTGCTATTACTTAATCCTGGCCGCCCTTACATAACAGCGCAAAAGGATAGTGTAAGGTTGCTAAGCAGCCTATATAGCATGATGTAGAAGTAATGCAGTAAAACGCTAACAATAAAGGTTGTAGCTAGAGGTAAAGAAAGAAAAGTAGTATGTATATAATTTTTACTGAATTAGGTAGTTACTGGTAGCCTTAAGCTAAAAGTTCTTATTAGCTGTATAGACCTAGGTTACTAGAATAGTGTACTACTAAGATCCTTTTGCTAAATGCAATAAAAGGCTAATAATATTTAAGGCCTTGACTTGCTTTACGTTCTAGATATTGTTATCCCCAGGAGTAAGGCTGAGGAGAGAGGTTAATAAAGATACCTAATTGCAAGTCTGTATTTTGCTAATTATTATTTTTTATAAGGGATATTATATTAACGTTCTATCCAGCGGTAAACATTTTAGAGCTAATACTAAAGACATAAGAAGTCAGACTTTATTAGTAAGCATTTAGATCCTGACATAAATGCTAGTTTGCGCCTGGGCACCATGTTATGCATAAACTTCTATTTCTATTACTAACACTTAAATGCTGTTGAAAAGTATTCCAACTACTCTTACCCGCAGACATAATGCTTAACAACATCATGGTCCGCAGCTCCACAGTCAATCTTTTTGCCGTAATCTTTGCCTGAACACTTTCCGTACAGAGATCCATCCGCTCGATAGAGGGCAAAATCATTCGTTCCACAGTATGCAGCGTGATCTAGATCCATATCAGTAATTGTGTCAAGGCGTGTAAATATAAAACTAACACTCAGTATTATCGCCAGGCAGTTTGAACTTCATAGAGCACAGGCTCACAGTCGTATATCCAATCTCGACTGCGCTTTTCGTACTACAGGCCGATTGACCTTCCCACCAGGCAACATGGTGGTTTTCGCGATCGTAAAGCTTTTCCTGTTGGCCAAGGCTGATAGCTGCGTGAGCTTGCGAGCATAGTGCTACTAGTAAAACTTGCTCGAAACGCATTGTGGAGAACTGGCGGAGAACTAAGTGAAGCAGGAATTAATTGACTCTATGTTTGATCTGTCTGGTTTCACTCTCATGGCATGATTCTTACCTACCTACTTATACATTATCTGGTTTTACATCTCCACTACCAAGCCGGCTATTTTTTACATAAAAGCTTTCTCTTATTTGTCATTGCCCACCTGTGATCGCTCTTGGAAACTTTATAAATAATCTGATTACTTTGGAATTAGTTTTGATTCGTCTTTTACTGCTGACATAGACAATGTCAGCCACCATCAGTAATCCATCCCGAGCATCTCGTCTATTGGCAGATAAAACGGCTTACTGAGGAAACCGAGAAATTAGTGGGGTCCATTCAAAGAGGATGCCAGGCTGGCCCTAAGTGATGAAAATTCTTCGGTAAAGTTAGTCAAGATTTAGAAGATCTTTAACTGAGTATTTTTAGTACCTCAGACGAATTCCAGAAAAATGGTGGTCGTAGTATCATGTCGGGCTGGCTGAGTAATTTGCCTAGTCCTTGGTAGATTGAATTATATATACTAAAACTACCTTCAGACATATAAGTAAATATTTATATACAACTATTCGCTGAAGACGAAGTTATAAGAGAACAGAGAAAGCATCAAGAAAACACTTAACAATTACCTCTCTACCATCCTCTTTAGACTAGACATGATGCGAGCCAACGTCGTTCTACTCTCAACTCTCTTTTCGCAAGCCTTTGCTGCGAAAATTAGCGTCGGCCAACAACAGCAATCCGGGGGCAAGAACTACCATATCGCCTGGTGGGAGGGCGACACACCTTGCGATGGAGGAGGTCATCTCCTCGGCAGCGTCGACCAAAGTCTATGCTCTTTCAACTTCCAACTTCAGAACCAGGGTCCAATCTGTGAGAATTATTACCTGCACCGTTTTGACCAACTTTGAACTGACTATGCCTGTTGATCACTTTGCTTATTGTGGTACCGATGACCTGGCTATATATAGACTTGATGGGTCGTTGTACGGGAAATGCTCATCGAAAGACTATAACAAGAAACTTACATGCCAGAACAGTCATGATGTTATCAAGCATTATGTGTGTGGCTAGAGTAAAGTTGCTAGGGAGGTGGGGGAGAGTATGGAAATCAACACCTGGCCTGGTGTTGGTGGTTAGTTGTTGGGTTGTGTTTCCTTAACATTTGCAGCTAAGACTTGTGGCTAAGAGCTTAAATCAACAGACAGAACTTAGTTATACTGAAATCAATTACTGGTGCCCTTATTATCGTTTTATAGAAATTTAGCCACTAAGCAAACACCCTTCTGCCTTGTGTTTAGATATACTGCAGGGTATAGTTTTCCTGAAACGTCATCGTGTCTTTCCTCTATAAGAATGTTAGCTTCTGGAAGTCAAACAACTTACAATTACCATCCGCCTTTCTCATAGAATTATGATGTGATCGGTCGGACAATAACTCAAGCCGTACAAAGCAAGAGAAAGAACGAACAGCAGAAACCTTACCTAATCTTTCTCCCTGCCAGGTGAAATAAACGCACTTCTTGGTTACATCAAATCCACAGCCCACGGTATAGCCCTCCCGATACTCTCGACTAAATCCCCAATCGTTTTTAAGACTATTTGCCTTGTCATCATACGTACTGCCGCCCAAAGACTCATAGCAGTATGTTAGTGCACGCGCGAGGGATCGTTGCCCATTGGACATTTTTGCGCCATCAATTAGGCCGATACCCACGTCGCTGTGAGACAAGGTTAGAGACCCTGCATGTAACTAAGAACGTTGAAAGGCAAAGAATATTACTCACAGTTGCTCGTCAGGGCAGCCTTTTTTAATAGTGATTTCAAAGTAATAGTTCTCGTCCGTTGGAATGGGATGATCTGCCCGGGCCACTGCATATCTGTCTTTACCATCCGGATAAGCGTCGTTGAGCGTTGCTAATACGACCAAATTAGTAGACGGAATATCGAGGTTGCATTAGGCTTACTCGTTATCGTAATCTCTCTAGGGTCTGCGTTATCGTCCTTCTGGAAAAGGGCCGGATGTCGTTCGTTTTTGTGCCATCGTTGGGGCATCTTAGTGACCCTTTTACCTCTTTGGTCTACCCTATCCATGCCGTTTTGTTGGAGCCTTCTCAGTATCTTCTTCTTTGTTTCCGATTGATTGTAGACTGTGGCGTATTTCAAAGGAGTCCAGCCATCTTCATCTTCCACGCTTCCAGTAACACCAGGCACGTTGATGAGCTGATCGAAGAACTCTTCTTTGCCAGCTGCAATAGCAGCATGTAGAGCTAGTTCACAAAGCTCAATGTATTGTGAGTGGTTCAGATTCTGACATGAAGCATTGATCACCTTAACCATGTCCTTCTGACCAGTTTGACAGGCCCGATACAAGGCACTCTGTCTGCGAACGCTGCCTTCAACAAGATCCAGCCTGGTGTGACGACAGAGTATCTGTGCCATTTCCCAATCCTTTGCAGAAATTACGTGATCTAATGCTGTCTTGCCTTCATGATCTTTGACGTTGGGGTCAGCCTGTGCTTGGATCAGCTTTTTAACGAACCCTCGGTATCTCATCGCTGCATAGCTTAACGGCGTTTGACCAGACGGACCAGGAATATTGACGTCGATTCCGGTTTGGGCAAGAATGAAATCGAATATCTCCTCGCTGTTGGACATGACAGTAAGGTGTAATGGAGTTCCAAGGTCCTCGTCATACAAATTCGGCTGAGGGTAACGTTCAAAGACTGCCTTGGCAATTGGAAGCTCCTCAGACGCCAGAGCCATATGCAACGCTTGTCCAGGGCCCGGATCGAAGGCTAATAGCTTCTCGACCGAAGATTGCTGAGAACAGGCAATGGCAAGGACCAAGGGGGTCCAGCCAATAACGTAGGGCTCCCCTAAGTCGGGATACATTAAGGAATTGAGAGAAGCCCCACGTGTTACCAACTCCTCGATGCAACTCACGTGGCCTCCTGCTGAACAGCTATGCAGCGCAGTTTCTCCTTCGTGATTCTCCTGGTTCGGGTTGGCATTGGAATCCAGAAGTTTTCTTACTGCCAGAGCATGGCCATTCCCGGCGGCTCTAGAAAGAGGTGTGAAGCCGCGTTTAGACACTATGTTGGGCTGGGCGTTGAATTCTAGGAGCTTCCTTATAGCCTGGACATGCCCCCTCCCGGCAGCTTTCGACAGAGGTGTATTGCCGTGTTTAGCGCATGGTACGTTGGGGTCGGCTCCATGTTCGAGTAATAGGTTGAAGAGGCTGTCACTTCCCTCCATCTCTCGATCAAG
This sequence comes from Fusarium bulbicola, assembly GCA_013758895.1. Classification (NCBI taxonomy): domain Eukaryota; kingdom Fungi; phylum Ascomycota; class Sordariomycetes; order Hypocreales; family Nectriaceae; genus Fusarium; species Fusarium bulbicola. Next base: position 17,457 of record JAAOAI010000389.1, read on the forward strand.
AAACGGCGCTATGATGAGAGCGGTTCTCCCACATTCGTTCTCTTTGTCATCTCTAGGCAATCTAGCGTTCAGATCCACCTTATCCTTCGCCTTCTCGAGCAATTCGTGTATGACAGGAACTGCCTTTTCGCCATCTAGGCATGCTCGCAAGAAAGGAGTGACACCTGCTTTGTCTGGCTCATCAACCATGATATCTCTACCAGAGTCCAGTAGCATTCTCACAATTTCCAGGTTGTTTGATCTCATTGCTTTCGCAAAAGGAACTAAGCCATCTCCATCCTTCAAATTTGGATCCGCTCCAGTATCAAGAAGAGTCTTTATCACATCCACGTGAGCGCTCTCGATGGCAATGTGCAACGCAGTGCTCCCAGAATTCGGGTCCACCCAGTTGAGAAGTCTTTTGTCTGCTGATATCGCAAGCTTTATGATGTTAATCCAGTCATGATGTACGGCCAGGTGAAATAAAACCCCATTGACGGTCGCACGATTGTGGTCTAAAAGAAGTTTCACAATACTTCGATGACCACGTTTTGCGGCAATGATCACCGCCGTCTGACCAAGTGGCACGCAGTCTAAGTTCGCCATCTTGCTTAAGGATTGTACAGTCGGAGGAGGAGACCCAGGCTGACTTTAGCCTAGAATTGCCTCAATACACGTGACTAAATTTGCTACAAAAGATAACCAACACCTGGCAAAAGTTAAGTGGACTAACTAATCCTTGCCAAAACGCACGGTCAGGCAGATGATTCATACCCTGGGCATCGCCTTGCATTTCCACGCTCATTCTCCGCTCAGTGGATCCCCCATCAGGCAAGTGGGCGGGTGTGATCGTCCATTTCACACAACCACCCTCATCAAGCGCCTCGTAGTAAGTCCCTCCCCAAAGATCATCTGTCTTTGCACCGCGGCATTCAAATTTCCCCAGGGAAGCCTTACAGCTATCCGCCAGTAAAAAGTCACTCTTGGCCTTGCACCTTTCATCCGTGGAGTTCCAGAGGGGAGGGGTAGCCCAGCCGGCCGAGATGAATATACCGTGCGAGCCATCTGTTGGGAATCGGTTCACGGCAATGTCTGGAAGCCCTGTCGGGGCAGGCTTCCTAAGTTTGCGGGAACCGTTACAAAAGTCGTTTATGGCGTCTCTCAGTTGGTCGACGGTGTATGGCTGCAGAGCTTTGTCATTCTTCATCCCCGTATTCCACTCACAAAGACACTTCTCTCCAATATTCTCGGTGAACTTCCCATCAACCACTGTTGGGTCCGGTCCATTCTTGGCTGGACATGTACCAGTCCACACAGACTCGGTAGGCTCAGATGTATCTCCGGTCGTCGTTGTTGTTCTCTTGGTGGCAGTACCGTTATGCCGAAGACGTTACCTATTGCAACAAGGCAGGTAAAAAGAACATGGCCGGCACCGACGACAATTTCCAGCCCAATACCATTACCTTCTGCACAATGAATTGGAAAGACCACAAATACCAGGGGCTGTCCGATTTCCCGCCTGTCGTGGAGGAAGGGTTATCCCTCGACCAATTTGCAATTGGAGGCCTTACCTTTCTCCATGAGTCATTCCACTACGCCCTTCTGAATGAGAATACACCAGACACTGCGTGTAAGTAAGAAAGAATTTACCCGAAAGTCTAGAGATGTAGACTAACATGACCGCTTTATTTGAAAAGATAATCTAGAGCAAATAACTGGTGGTGCTGCCTTGGATGATGGTAAGATTATTACAACTGATCAAGCGGTCACAAATCCAGAATCATGGACAATGTTTGCGCTTGCATGGTACCTTGGGAGTAAGAACAAAGACTTCACATTTGCGAGTTCCAAGTCGAAGCGCTTGTAGTGGCACAATGAGGAATGATGTTTGGGTTCATTGGGCTAAATGCGTGTATTTTATTCTAGAATAGAATTTGGTTCTGTTGCCCTTAAATATCCCGAGCAGAAGAGTATGAGATGTTTAGATAGTCCAGACGCAGGCGAAGTGGCGCTCTGCCCAAGCGCGGCTTCTGCTCTGAGCCTTGAATCACGCGCTGTAGCATCCTCCTTCACAACTTGAACACGCTTGAAAGCCACATGGACTGACTCCCATCCAATAGCACCGAGAGACTTCAAGTCATGCTGAAATGCTTCTACGGCAAGTGGATAAGACCTCCCATCGTTGCCCCAAACAAGCCTCTTCTCAGTCGTTTTGTACTTTTGCTCCAGTTCCTGGCTCTGCCACTTGTGGGACCAGACACTTGCAATAGCGCTTTCCCCATTCCAGTCTTTTTGGCCATCTATCCATCCGAACATCGGTTTCTTGCGGTAGCAGAGTGGGTTGGGTATTCCGCTTGCAGCCGTATGAACAAGTTGCTTGGTTTTCCAGATGGCTGTTTGAGTCTCTTGAGTGATAGACGCCGGCCAGTATACAGTGAACAACTCGACGTTAGATGTGTATCCAGAAGCGAACATGTTGGCGGTAAATATAATAATCTCGGTCTCCGGCTGCACGTTGTTGGTTGTCAGATTGACCATTAGCTGCTGATGCTCGGGGGACAATTTGAATTTGTCCCATTGCTCCTCCGTCTCCCAACCGACGGCGAGAAAATACTGTTGATGGGACTCGATGATAGGGCCGTAGTAAGGTTGGCGGATAGAATGGCCCCATGCGTCAAGTGGTGTGAAGATTGACTGCTCCGGTTGAGAAACAGAATGGAACTTGGTCCATGTCGTGATCCCCATTTTTTTAGCCCACTCGGAGGCGCTTTGAACGCGAAAAGGCTCTTGTGCTTCAGCCATACTGTTTCCATCGAGGAATCGAACTTGAAGAAGATGAATTTTGTAGTTATCTAAGGATATAAATGGGGGGTAAGCTGGCTTTATGCTAAGTTAGGTGTCACATCACAAGCCAGGTGGAGACCAACAAGGTTTAAGACCCCTGTAATGTGATTAATGGCGCTAAGTGCGATTAAGCTAATAGGCTGAAGATGAAACATGGTGGCTCTGCCTGACGATAGAAATCGTGCTAAAGGAGAGGTTGGTTCTGGAGTGGGTTTCGTCTTTACAAAATAACTTAGCAATAAAATCATTTTTCTGCATTAATACTAAACTAAGTATCTTATAAGATAGGCAGGGATCAAGCTAGTTAAGTAAATATCTAGACTTTAGAGACCTTAGGGATATATGATAACCCAAACAGGATATAATCTTTCACCTCCCTTGAATCATGGCGAATGATCCTCTGCGGCTCGATCACTTTCTTTTTCGTGTGTTCTATGAGAAAGGGTACAGAATCTGGTCATCCTTACGACAGCAGGCCACTGAAGATCCCAACATTCCTTTAGACAACCTACAGGTCGAGCATCTCTTTTCGGATCACCCTTATTTCCCGGTTGGGATTGAGCTAGATAGCACTGGACTCCTGGCAGCCACGTCAACATGGGTTCCCGGGAAAGGATCCTGCGACTTACCGCCTTTCGAGCTGCCTTTTCGAATTTTGCCGCGTGTTGCTACGCCTACCCGATTGCTTACTTCGACAAAATTGCCTCTGCCACCATCTGTCTGGTTCAAGGCAGATGACAATCATCTCACAGTCCTCGTTCTCGCATGGGCGTACGCTCTGTCAGCACGATGGGCCGATATTTTCTCTCAAGCGTTGCCACTGGAGTACACTGACAGTCAGGCTGAGTGGTTAGCTACGCGTCCTTGCGACAACACAGAAGCAGTGGTAGATGTTGGAAACGTCAGCGACGACGCTGCACGGTGGTGGGCAGCTGTGCTTTCGCCTGGCCAAGGTTGGAAGGCTTCTATGGTGTGTGGGCGCCACAAATTCATGTCTCCTTGGTCGTCGACATTAGACTCACTTCCCACTCTACGACTGTTCAGCGCCTCGAGGAGTAGAACGCCAGGCCACCAATGTTGCTCGAGCTTTGAGTCGGCAGTTCAGTACATTTCTGGATATTGTACTCTCCATTCCGTTCACGTTCAAAACCAAGCTGCTTTTGCGACAGCGCTCATGCTCCCGTTGGCCAACTATGACAGAGTGAGTGTCCTACTTCCGGTGCCACGAATGTGCACTGCGCCTTCAAAAATCAGGCCGACCTCAGAATCGATGAATGAACCAATCTATGGCCAAGACATCCGGCAGTTCTATAGGCTCCTTACCTTGTCATGCAACCCTCACGGAGTGAAGTCCATTCTTGGCAGCATCTTCTACGAACCTAGCATACTTTGCAATACATGTGGTCCATGGTTGCAAGGCACTGCCACTGTCTTCCAGCCAGGGTTGATACAAGACCTAGATATTCTAGCTCGGATGTTTTCCCTTCGAAGCCCTCATCTGAGCTTTCTATGGCTAGGTGCCATCATTGCTGGCTTGCACAGGGGTTTCTTGAAAGGCCCTAGTGGACTCCTCGGACTGAACAGGATCGATATTCACGAAGCGGCTTGGACCCGGACCCTAATATCCTTCATTCAGGATCACGTCCCTCAACAGCCAGACAATACCACTTCCATCTCGCGCAGGCATGAGGGTACCTTGGCTTTTCTTACCCAGGGGCTAGCAAGATACAGGTTCCCACCCATGTTCCCACATGCGCCTCTTGGCTCAACAGCTGTTGAAGATCTAGACCTCGATGTTCGTCTTCATATAGCATGCCAAGGTGGACACACACTCGAGTTCTCCAAGATTACATGGACCTGTGCAGGAGGAAAGAGGGAAGTCCACGAAGCAGCCGCCATGACCAAAGTCACTCGCCCTTTGTTGAAGTCAAGTCAACCTGCAGCGACTAGTCTAGTAGACTATAGAGGGCTGGACCCAGACAGGGATATTTCAGAGCAGGTCACGCGAAATATATTTACTTGGATGCGAGAGATGGATGGCTTTCCAATCAGCGAACGAACGATATGTAAGCATGAATGGCTGGACGATGGTGACTCTGACGATGGCGATAGAAACTGTGCCGAAGGAGACGGTGGTTCCACAACGGGTTGTGACTTGGGTGTTACGGTTGGCGGCTGGATTTCTAGTGTTGTGACCGCTCGTTGCAACTCTCTGTAGGATCCGACGCACAATAGAAGCATACATGATGGATGCTAGCATCAGCTTTACAAGATATTTAGACCAGGCGATAATTTATCTTTATAAAATAACTTAACAATAAAAACATTTTTCTCTATTAATGATAAAGTAAGTATCTCATAAGATAGGCAGGGATAAAGCTGGTTAATTAAATACCTAGACTTTAAAGACCTTAGGGATATCTAATAACCTAAACAGGATATAATCTAAGCCAAGTATGTGACGGGGCACTGAGTTCCAAAGGCCATTTTCACAACCGAAATAAGGGCACTAATCTTGGCCGATCTCAGCATTTGCCGTCATTTGGGTCGACCCTACCCACCTATCAGCCAAGTCTCAATCCAGGACTAGATAAGACTCACTTGAAGAAAAATTCGCCATGATCTGAGTTCCCACCTCGAGAACACTTTTTGATTATCTGGTCAATAGGCCCAGTACACCAGTGATCCCAAAGTTGAGTTTCCATAAAATAGTTCGTGCTCTCAACTGTGAACTCAACCTTCTGCGAGGGAGAGAGCTGAATGCACTTCTTTTTTACTTTGAGAGGAGAATAGAAACCTTCGAAATCATTTTCACAAACTTTGGCGACGTGCTGACGTGCAAGAGCGCGGTCCTCAAATTTGGTGCCGGAAATGTAGCAGGATGAGACGGGATTGATGGATAGACCGATGAAGGCCATGAGGAGATTCAAGGGTTTCATTCTGGCAGGCTTGATTGGGTAGCTTTGTTCGAACTAAAGAGCTGAGAATGCGTAGAATGGAATGGTATCCATCCTAGACCATGGCAGCAGATGCACGGGTATCTATAGATGTATCAGCGGGGTTCGTTTCGTCTGACTGTACTGACAAGGTTGGGGGCTTAAAAGAGGTTCCAGCCTCAAGGCCATAAGCTTACGTGTGAGGCGTGTGGTGTGGTGTGAGCATCAGTGGTGGGGTCTATCAACTCAAAACAACACTCTTATCAAATCAGCTCAGGCAGTATACCAGCTACCTAACACAGCTACCGTGTACTTATGAAATGTATATGTGTCGCTCCGGAGTATTTAGACGTCGCCTTGGTGTAGCATCATGCTGGCAACGGAGTTTCGTTCGATCGCCATATGTGCGACTGACGATACCTAGAGAGACGAAGAAAGCCTAACGCGTCTACATTGAACTGCTAAGAGGTTTAAAGAGGCTTATCCAGTCTTGAGGTGGCAGAAATCGTGACGCTTTGATTGAAGTCAAAATGGCAACTTCCCGAATCGGCATGCCTATTATTACCAAATACACGAACAAGGTTGTCATATCCTAGGTGTCATGATTCATATGCTGACCCTCGTCTATCCAACTCCTCAAGCCGTCAGTGTTGACAATCTCGCTCCGATCGAGGTATGACAGCACTTTTGTAAACTCCTGGATGTACTCCGAAACCCGACGGGAGAGTTGCCTATCCATCTCAAATGGGCAGTTCAGCAAAGAACTAGCAATGCTGCGCACTTTGTAGATCTAGCACGCACTCTTAGCATTCTGCGAGGAGAAGGTGAGACGAGACTCACGAGATATAATCCATTGGGCTCTAAGTACGCATGAGGAATGCTGTGGAGAATGTGAAGTAATTGGCGGGCCACGTCTTCACGGTCCCTCCAATTTTGCTTTAGCTGCGTCGTGACGTATGAGTCGTCTCCCTCTCGGTCCTTCATCTCTTGCAAAGCAACATCCATTTTATCAAGAAGAAAGTTTTGAAGCCACAAGTGACTGACGTGTAGGTTGGCTCTAGTACTTTCATTCTGCAAATGCTCGATGTTTGCGTCAGTAAAAGCACCTTGACGGCTCTCGCCACCACCAAATGGCTGGTAGTTATCACCCGGCCCCCATTGGCGCATGTGCGTCGGCAAGCCATCAAGTATATACCGCAATTGATCAAGAAGGTCTCTTAACTTTGACAGACGCTCCTCTGGTGATCTGCCAAACCCGCAGTTGCAGCCGTCATTGACCATGGACTCTCGCATACCCAAGAGAAATGCGCGAGATGCCATGATGAAGACGGTAGTGGAGTGAAATGGCGCATCGTCTGCTGAGTCAGTGTTGTTTGGCAGCCCCACGGATGGTGTTGAAGGAAGCTGGCCGACGATTCCTGTCTCCGTTATGTTCTCGTCGACGATGTTGAGAGGTTCCAATGCAGCAAAATTGACATCGCGAATGGTATAGTTGTCTAGATACGTCAAGTAATTGCATCTACCCGGTTGGATCTTGGAATGCCTGACATCTTGTTACTCGAGAAGACCGCTTGGAAGCAATTGACTTACGCGAAAGTATAGAGCTGTAGCCAGAATGACTTCTTCCGCAGTTGAGTCTCAATGGGATTCAAGCCCTCGTACTCCGACACAATATGCATACCCAATAGTCGCGCGAGCTGCATTGACTCTGCTTCAAACATACGACTTTGGTTGATCTGCCCAACTTGAAAGGCTCCGATCGAGAGGCTATACGCCGTAGCCCACTTCCGATGGCTGATATGATCCCAGTAATCTGCGGGCCGAAGACGGATGCACATCTGAGAGCAGTGACTAATCATGGCCGTGCGAGTACCAAATCGAGATGCCAGGGCGTGGTAACTGTCAAACTTGGATGGCAGCAAGCCCACAGTCAACGAAGCTATTGATACGAGCAGCAGTAGAGTATCGAGGTCCGTAACATCTTTATTCGTCGCCAAGTCAGCGCGGAACGTGGGAAGGTGAACAACGGGAACGAGTGGGTATATATGGTCAATGTAGTCATTCATGATGGTCATGAACAATGTCCGAGGACAGATCTCATCGGTTTGGAACTGATGCTCGAATAACTCGACATTTTGAGGCTGGTTGAAGTGCGCGACATGACTGGGGATGGGTGGACGGCTGGGCGATGGCGCATTTGGCGACGATCCAAAAGCCAGAGTCAGATGAGAATGGCCTACAGGCGCCTGTACATCTGTATGGAGCGTATCTTCTTCCTCGTAGTGGGTTGGGCTCTCGACGTGTAGTTCTGGAGAGATGACCGCAGGCGTTTGAGTCGTCCTGGTAGCAGTTAGCCGGGCTTTCATGTGACGCGACAATCCCAATGCTTGGCTCAGACCACCTTCTTCTCTTTGGACCTCTAGGCCTTGTTGGTATGTCAAAGCTACACTGGATATGCAACCTCGAGCATCCGACACAATGCGACGCTGTTCCTGCACCATCCCTCGGAAACACGCACTTCCTCCGCCGAGCACGACACGCATCACATGCCCTGGCACTCAATTGCCTCGTCTTTTCTCCGCGAGCTGTTATGGACTCGTCTGCTTCGTTGTCGGTCAACAGTAGAGATGTGCTGGGGTCTGCCATGATAGGTAACCGAGCAGTCGGGTCAGTTTCTGGGGTTGACGAGGCGGAGAAATACATACAGACTGCGGAGTTAAAACATGACCCGCTGGAATGGTCAGTAACTGGGGGTCATGTGCCGCTTGGACTTTTTCGTTAGTTCATTTTGGTCGGAGCCGCAATTCTACGCCTGAATCGGTCGGTGGAGAAACTTCCGAGGGTTCGGTAAAAAGGACCATGTCTTTGGATCAGATTAATCGACGCGAAAATTCGTCTTGTATGAGTTGAAACTTTTAGGAAGCCACTAGATTTAGACTTGCTGCAATACTTCCGCTCCAATCTAGGTCGTATGCTTTGAAGCCATCATTGACTTTGGGATGATGTCGTGCGTCTTTTGGGTCGAAGCTGAATGAATGGGCCGGGCCATTGGCATCCATCGCGCATTGTACCTCTTGATCAATATATGTATCTAAGTATGAGCTCAAGACAGGAAAGCTTCAATTGAGGTTAGATGTCTAGGTTATTATTCTTCACATTGATAAAAATCACTTGACAAATTGAAGAATTAAAAATGGTATTTCTTGATAGTGTAGGGTAGTTGACTCTCGTCATCGCCGTAGTCCCCGCCACGTCGTCGCGTGCTGGACCGTAAAAGTCTTCTCCAGAAACTCACATCTACTACTCGTACCCACTAGTAACGTGTACTCTCCCGCGTCACTACACCAATAATCCTCCCTCTCACTCCAATAGCTCGTCGCACGTAGCACGTCTAGCTCAATCTCTGCAACGCCTTTTTCTCCAACTTCAAGATGTATCTTGGCAAAGCCCTTGAGCTCTTTGCTAGATCTTGTGATCGTGTCAAGAGCAGAAGCAGTAAGAGGTGTTGGATGGGGTGGCTTGACGTAGACTTGTACAACTGCAGCGCCTGATCGCGAGCCAGTGTTTGACACGCTCAGACTCACTGTCAATTTCTTGCTTTCAGAGACCACATGCTCTTCAACGTGCAAGTCAGACAGCTCAAAGGTAGTATAAGACAAACCGTGCCCGAATGGGAACAAGGGTTCAATGTCAAGCGTGTCGTACCAGCGATAGCCGACATGCACGTCTTCGCTGTACAGGACGCGTCCTCCTTCTGACCGGAAGTTCAAGGCACTGGGGTTATCTGACACGCGTCGGGGCATCGTGATTGGCAGTTTGCCGGACTAGAACTATTAGCAAAAACAATACGACGTGACTGGGTCGACTCACAGGGTTAACAGCACCGAAGAGCACATCCGCAATACCATTACCGGCCTCATTACCACCAAACCACGCTTGCGTAATGGTACTAGCCTGATCGACCCACGGCATCGAAATAGGCGTGCCACTCTGTATTAACACCACCGTGTTGGGATTCGCTTGTAGCACTGCGGAGATCAGAGCGTCGCTGCCAGGAGGAAGAGACATGTTCGCTCTATCTTGACCTTCACTCTCCCATTCCCCACTCGTCCCAACACAAAGAACGACTTGATCAACGCTCTTGGCCAACTCCACAGCGTCTTGGAGTGCCTGCCGCGGCTCAAGTCTGGGACACCCACCAAGGCGCATACCGCCTTGGCCAAAGTCAACGACGCCGGAGACCTTGAGATCAGAGGTCTTATCGCAGCCCCAGCGCACGACGACGTTGTAGCTCTTGCCACCGCGAAGAAGCTTGCTTCCTGTTTTCTCAACAGTACCACAACCAAGGAATGAACTGCCTGGGTTTTGATCGGTGACATTAGAGACTACCAACTCGCCGTCAATGAAGAGTTCGCCGGTACCATGAACACAAAGACCAAAGTCCCATTCTCCTGTCTTTTCTGGAGTCAAGACACCTTCCATCTCAGCGTACCAGATCTGCTCAAGCGCTGGATGCTCGTAGTCCACGAACCAGATATTTGAGTCGTCAAGAATCCTCGTCTCGAGTACCTTGCGTGTATCCGGCCCTGAAGATGGAGGCGGGTCGTTGTAGATGCGCAATGTGAATCCTTGGCGCTGATCGTCAACTGTCTTCAACAACTTGCCTATTTGAGGCAGTGATCGATGACCATAGAGACCCTTGGTGAAAGAAACATCCTTCGCAATGCCCTTGATGCCTTCCAGTGGGGAGACAGTGTGGTACGCTCGAAGGCTCGCACTTCCACCACCGCAATAAGTACTGATGTCGGCATTAGGTCCAATCACCGCCACTTTCTTCGCAGGGTCCAGAGGTAAAACTCCCTTGTCATTCTTGAGAAGTACAACTGACTCAGCAGCGGCTTCGCGCAACAGGCGGGTATTTTCTTGACTTTGAAGCTGAGTCTCCGGCGCATTTGGAGAGATGCTCGTGTTTTCGATAGAATGCTTGACCAACTTCAAGACATTCCTCACACGCTCATCCAACGTCGATCGCTTAACCTTGTTTGAGGTGACAGCATGCACCAAAGTCTCACCACGCCATCTTGTCGGACCTGGCATTTCGAGATCTTGCCCCGCATTGATGGCCTCAGTTGTACTGTATGTGCCGAACCAGTCGCTCACAACCAAACCATCCCACTTCCACTCATCGCGAAGAATTCCTTGCAACAAGTGATAATTATCTGGCGCGTGGGTTCCGTTGACTTTGTTATAAGCCGTCATGAATACCCTCGGACTCGCCATCTCAACCGCAATCATAAACGGGAGAAGATACACCTCTCTCAACGCGCGCTCCGTGACCTGCACGTCAACAGCCATCCTCGCACTCTCCATATCATTACAAGCAAAATGCTTCATCGTGGCAGAAACGCCATTCTTCTGCACACCACGTACATAGTGCCCTGCCAAAATCCCCGAAAGAATAGGGTCTTCAGAAAAAGACTCAAACCCTCTTCCGCCTAATGGTCCTCTCTGGATATTGACGGTAGGTCCAAGAAGAACATGAGCACCTTTGGCGTGGGCTTCGTCAGAGAGTAACTGTCCAAGACGGTAGATTAGATCAGTGTTCCATGTTGCGCCGAGAGCGGTGCCGCAGGGGAGACATGATGATGGGGTGCTGTCGAAGAAGTGAGTTCCTCGCACGCCGTTAGGGCCGTCTGAGAGACGGATTGGGGGTATCGAGAGGCGTTCAATTGATGCTGTATGCCACCACCCAACTCCTTGGAATAGAGAATTAGTCTCGGTACTGAATGATCTGTTTTTAATGACTTACCGGCTGTCAGTTGAACCTTTTCCTCGAGGGTTAATTGCTGTATGAGGGCCTCGACATCCATTCTGGGATACCTCATCTCAATTATCCGTGTTTGCCAGAGTGATGATGTGATCGATGATTGACAAGACAAGGGACTCTAGCTCGAACGAAAATGCATTTAACTAACCAAAAATGAGACTGAGCTATATAGCTCATGAGCATTATCGCGGCCCAGCATTCTCATCCTTGCGCTCCATCATGAGACGTAATTCTCCGCCAGAGTCATGGTCCATAATTTATCTGCACTGATGATCATTCGCACACGGAACAATTGCTTGCATGATGCGCTGAATCAAGCTCCCCGAAATCATCTGCCGTGTTTTTTTTTACAAGGGGCGGAGAAACAAACCACGCCAACCACCAAGCTAAGCTCACACCAAAATCTCAATTCTCCGCCTTGAAGCAGTTCGTCCCCACCAGCAAATCTCCGCAATGCGACATCGCGCTCGTAATTTTCTGGCGGTATGGGGAGACGCGAAAACGTCTGATTCCCCATGGGCAGAATTTACTCTGGGGTTTTGACAGAGCCTAGTGTGCCATGTGATACCTTAATGGCGTGGAGTATCTTGGTGGATTTTTTCGTTCGTCAATAACGTGTATGGGAGGACTATATAGACTTGCATACGTCCCCAGCAAACGGTCAATGATCGACACAGGCTTCCAACATCAAGCCATCGCTTGTATATCTTGGAGTTTAACCTCTATTATTTTCTCACTTTTTCCTCAAGTTACTTAGAGTGGTCTCCAGCAAATATGGGCGCCGCCGCTGAAGTTGGTCATGGGCGATCCCCATCCCATCAACCATGGTACAAGACAAGCCACTTGATCAAGCTCAACTCCATCATCCTCTCTCTCGTACTCTTCTGTAAGTCCTTATACTGATCACCTCAGGTACCCTACTGACCAACTTCTTCACAGCCTCTGCAAACGGCTACGACGGCGGACTCATGGGCTCCATCCTCGCCCTCAACACCTGGAACAAATTCATGCACCACCCCACCGGCGCATATCTCGGCTGGATAACAGCAATCTACTGGCTCGGCAACGGCCTCAGCACCCCCCTCGCAGCATGGTGCTCCAACCGCTACGGCCGCAAGCCCGGTCTCTACGCAGGCTACTTCTTCCTCATAATCGGCGTGGGCATGCAAGCTGGCGCACCCAATGAGAAAGCCTTCACATATGCTAGACTTTTCATCGGTTTCGCTGCTGGCTTCTTGGGAAACTCTGCGCCTTTATTGATCAATGAGATCGCGTATCCTTCGCATAGAGCTATTGCTAGTGCGTTGTTTATGTGTGGGTGGTATGTTGGCGGTACGATCTGTGGATGGGTTACTTTTGCGTGTCGTGTTATTCCTAATGACTGGTCCTGGCGCATTCCTGTCCTGCTACAGATCTTCCTACCGCTCTGTGCTCTGCCGGGTTTTCTGATGGCGCCGGAGAGTCCGCGATGGTATGTCAGTGTTGGACGATTGGAAGAGGCGACAGATGTCATTGCGAGGTATCATGCTGGCGGGAACAGGGATGATCCGATTGTGAGCACGCAGATGATGGAGATTGAGGCTGCGATTACAGCGGAGAAGGATGCAGCGAATGGTGCGTCTTATCTTGATATGTTCAAGACCAAGGGAAACCGACATCGCTTGTTCATCTCGGTCACGCTTGGTTTCGTGGCACAGTGGGCAGGCAATGGAGTTGTTTCTTACTATCTGCCTCTCGTCTTGACCTCGGTTGGTCTCAAGACTACAACTGAGCAGACTCTTATTTCTGCATGCCTCAACGTCTGGAATCTTCTTTGGGCTACTGCAGCAGCAGTCAGTGTTGATCGACTGGGCCGACGATTCCTTTTCCTGACTTCGGCGACCGTCATGTTCTTGTCATTCGTTGTCGTCACTGCCCTCAGCGCATCGTTTGCCAAATCTGGCGCTTCATCAGTGGGCTTGGCTGTTGTGCCGTTCCTATTCATCTTCTTTGCAGGATACGACGTTGGACTGTAAGTTTCACTCATGTCTCGACATTGTCACAGCTAACATATTTAGAACACCCTTCCTTGTCGCCTATCCTTGCGAGATTTGGCAATTTTCTCTTCGATCTCGCGGTCTGACTGTTGCTTGGTGCACAACCGTCGCGTCAATCTTCTTCAATAGCTTCGTCAACGCCATTGCTCTCGACGCGATTCAATGGAGGTACTACATTGTATTCGCCGTGATTCTGTTCATCTTCATCTTCGTTGTCTATTTCACTTATCCTGAGACACGAGGACACACCTTGGAGCAAATGGCGGTTATCTTTGATGGGGAAGATGCAGTGCCCTCTCAGGCCGTTGCCCTGGAAAAGAGTGATGTTGAGGAGAAGGAATGATGACTGGAATGTTGAGATAAGATAAGAGCTGTTAGTAATCAAAACAAGCATTGACGATCGTCGATCTAATGACATGATCGGCGATTGATTGATTGGTCGAGAAAGAATCTGACGTTTTAGGCTGCCGCTTGCTATCACTGACGTCAGTGTGAATGTATCATGTGCCCGGTCTCGTCGTAAGCTTGATTCCTCTCAAAAAGGCTTCTCTCCTCTTCCTTTCCCCTCTTCTTCTGTGTCAACATTTTCTCTCAATCACATCGCCAAATAATACTGCAAAAGTGACTGTCAAAATGCTCAACAACGCTGTCTTTGCCTTCCTTCAGCTCTGGCTCGCTACGCTTGCCTTTGCTGCTCCCATTGCTGACGAGGTCACCGTCACTGGCGCTGAGCCCTGGCACTACGGAACTGGTGGTGGAATTATCGGTTTCATCGTTTTGGTCCTTGACATCCTTGTCTGGAGTACGTAAATCCATATCTCCCTGCTTTCTAAATGATGCTAACCAAGGTACAGTCGAGGTCCTCCAGTCGAACCGCCCCGTCTCCCACAAGATTCTCTGGTGTCTTGTTGTCTTCCTCTTCCCCATCGTCGGAATGATTGTCTATTACCTCTTCTCCAACCGCAAGTCTCACATGCGCAACTCTGATTACACCCCCGTTCCCTAAATGCATCGCGCGTCAATTGACAACAGTCACGCGACACATAGCAACAATACGACAAATGAACAAATGGGGCTGAGGAATGACGTACGAGGCAGCGGGAATACGGAAATGGGAACGGGCAACAAATACATCAGATAGCGACTTGTTTTTATGGCAAATGAATTGACGAAACGTTAACTTGGGAGCTTCGAAGTACGCCTTGCGATTGTGAGAATACGGCCGCGACCATGGCTGTGTCATTCAGCCCGGCCAACATCGACTAAATTGACCTTCTGCCTGTTTCCATTCCCTGCTCGACCGTGAAATAAATCCATTTTCTGCCTTGACTAAGTAATTATCCCGGTTTATTCCATTTACTTGCACAACCAACTGCATATGCACGTCTACGCGCGCGACAAGTGAAACACCAACATGGTGAAGCATTTCAGCCGGCCGTTGGTTGAGGCCCAACACAATGTACTTAGCTGCACCGTAATCCATGCAAACATCAGACAACAGTTACACACAAACAATTGCAATTTTATCTTACCATTCACGGCGCTTCTTAGATTACCATGCCACCCAATCAACGCGAGATTAATCAGCGTGAGATCCAGCGACGGCTGATGGAAAGGCACAACATTTTTTACGGTGACCCGGTTGAATCGGAAGCAAATCCTCGATGGCCAAGGAGCTTCAACCAAATCTTCCAAGCTGTTAGGGAACTGGGAAAAAGAGAATACGCCGAATACAGCGAAACTATAACGGCCAATATTGCCCAGGCACCATGGAAAGCTCAGGCGCAGCTCCGTGCCGATTGCGTTAGGAGGAAAGCCAAGCAATGCCTTGACACTAGGAAGAACGAGAGTGGCTGGCGTACTTCGCTCGAAAACAGAATTATGGCGCGCTTCGATACGGAAGTCGCTTGGTAAGTCAAGTGTCTACCTCTCCATCCCACAATATTATAATTGACCGATCAGTCGAAAGTGTAGAAATCGCCTTTGGCGCTCTGAGCTTGAAGCTACAGCCGCTAATCCAATGGGATCCGATGACCATTACTCGCTAGGGGCACGACAAAGCAGAAGGCAGCCCTGTAAATGCTACGGGGCTGGAGGAATATCGGCTCTGTGAGTCCACTAGACTATACTTCTGTAGCTTTTGACTTACCAGTCGTAGCCTGGACAACGGCATCAGTCCTATTTTTGATGATAGAGCTGAGCAAGGAATCATTTGCTCTCCTGCACGGCCGGGACACTTACCAAAGCGAGAAGTAAGACCCGATCGGGTGTACGGTTTACAAACCACAAAGAGGTTTGGTCGATTGCTGGGGTTGACCCCAGGAGTCAGGTCCAATCCCTTCAAACCTGATGGTGAAGCACTCATCTTCCCTTTTCTCGTCATTGAGGCCAAGTCCGAGAAGGCGGGGAGTTCCAACAGTGACATACAGCTTCAGACTGGGTTTGCGATCCGTGAGCTCCTGATGATACAGGATGAACTGGGTGAAGCCGCCGAGGATGGAAATTGGCATGGTGGACCACTCGTTTGGTTCGTATCTTATAGGGGTGAGGATTGGAGAGTATCAGCTGCTTATGTTCATAAGAAGGCTGGGCAGATCTCTTTTGTGAGTGAATATGTCTTTGACTTCGATCATGCAGATTCTGATCTCTTGGCCAGCGCGTGGTTCGCCTTTGGCAAGGCTGTCTGGATTCACTCGATAAAAGTCTGCAGCTTCTGCTTATCATAGATTACATCGCCGATTGGGCTCGAGACATCTACCGTGAGGGTGTCGCCAGCAGTCTGCAAAAGCTTGCAGCCTCAGATTCGGCAAGCTTGGCTCACGACGAAGACATCTACTCCAAATCAGGCGGCCTTAGATCACGGGCCTCGAGCCTTTTTACTGCTAGCCGCCCTGCCAGTCGTTTCGGCGGTAGTCGTGCGCCTAGTCACTTCGATTTTGATCCTGTGCCGAGTCAGCATGACATAAGCAATGGCGAAAGGAATCAAGTCGTAACAAAAGATCCTCTTCATAAGTTTGATCATGAATCCGGAGTCTTGAGGGACTCCAGATGCATTCATTCTAGATTGAAGGGCTTGTTTATCACTCACGAAAATATCGAGGAGTTTCTCCGTACGTCCGAGACAATTCGAGAGTCAGAATTGCTTATACTTTTTCTATTCAGGCAGCTTCGGGATGTCTGTCTAGTTCAAGGTCATGTGCTTAATGATCTGGAGCTCTTATGGACAGACACTGAACGCAAGGGTCCAGAGGTGTTACCCCCAGAAGAGTTGTTTTACACTCTGATAACGGTTACGTTTTATCTGACGCCCGACTGGGAGCCAACACGAGAGCTGAACTATCTTGCTGTATCGCAGACTCTTATTCGAGACTTGATACAGTCTTCTCTTTTATCAACTTTCCACGCCCACAACCTCGAAATGTCACCCGTTTTCCAGAATTTGCAGGGTTTTGAGAAGTTACTCCGTATGTCAGCAGAGGACAATCTCGTCGCATGCTTGTATAACCTTTCTCTCCGATCCTGCCCTGAATATCCTCAGGATTCAGGTTCTTCCATCTTTGCTTGGACGAGCTTGCCGATAGTTGACAGAATACCCCATTGTGTCCCGACGTCATCAGTATTGCGACCATGTATACGACCCCCAGGACGGACTCTTGTTCACAGCCTATACCACATGTATAAGGTTGGAAGAAATGAGCCGAATATACCGTTTCTCCGGGTTTCATCGGCATTGGATCAGGCACCTACTCCAGAAAAGCTGGGATCAGATCTTTTTGATAAGACAAATTGGCCTTGGGCAAATGACCCAAAGCTAAAGAGGCTGAGGGGGTCCAACAAACATTCAATTGTCGCTATGCCAGAGTTTCAAGGTACATATTACAAGTCGGACGTCTGTATCTTCCTCCTCGATGTCAACTCTGAATACCCTTTGGATATACCCATGTCCGACATTTTCAGGGCGCCTGATACCTATATTCGGGTATACAGATTCAATGCAGACCCCGAGGATGGCCACAGGCCATGGAAAACTGAATCACTTGATGAAGAGGTCCAAACCTGGAGTTTGGGACTTGGCGTCCAGGTCGCTGACGACATGCGCTTACTTATTGAACATCTGGACACTTACAGCCAGCACTTGAAGAAGACGCTAGGCATGTTGTCAATAGGCTCATGGGATGAGCTCGCAAGAGGACTGGTCTTCAATGAGGAAGCTAAGGTCCTTGTAAAACCCTCCAGGGGGCCTTCTAAACGGCAAACCTATGACAGCTCTACGAAGAGTATGTTGCTGGAATTAGGATGGCACAAAGCTTGGAACAAGGTACAGAGTCGGCTGAGAGGGAAGATTAACAACTGCAACGAAATCGCGGTTCAGGGTTCGACTGCTGATCCTGCGGATATGGCGGTCAGGCCTATGCAAGAACCGACCCCCGACGTTGGCCATGGTTCCCTATACAACAATCAAGATGATGATGGCCTGATGGACCGTGCAGTTATGTCAGAGCGCAGGAGGGGAAAACGGCCAATGGGGGTCATGGATACATTGGACGAAGTCGAATCCTCGGTCCAGGGAGAGCGACGAAGAGGGAAAAGGCCAATGCGAGCGGTGGATGAGTCTGACGTGGCTGAATCTTCAGCACATGCAGAACGACGAGCTCGTCGGGAGCGGCAAGGTGCCCAACGGTTCAACAATGATTTTCTTTCCGACGAGCAGTTGGAAGAAGTGTTGGCAGATGGAGTGCTTTCTTGAAGAGGTAAGTAGTGGTGCCGTGGAGTTTCTTTTGTGGTTCAGACTTCCCAGTTATAATAACTCAATAAGAAAATGGAAAAGGAGGGTCGAGATATGCCAAGGTCGTGGGAATAGTTGGGAGGTGGTTATGAAATTTTTATCCATGTCTTTTTGCAACAAATAGTTAGTCAACTATCCATGTAATTGACCTTCTGTCCGACCAGCCATTGTTATTCGGGTTGCCACCGACTGTGATCCCAATTATGTGATCTGACACGGCCGTTATTACGTCTGAATGGAGTCTTAGTAGCTGCTGCCTGTGGTAATCTAGGGTATCCGCCCCGCACAATTTGATCTTAATTATCCGCAGTAGCAGATATCATAGTACAAAGTCAAATATCTTTGACCACAAAAACTAACAAGAACTCATCTGTAGCGTTAATGCCTTGAATTAGCATCGGCTCTTTTCTCATCGGTTTTTTAGAGACTGAGATACGGTCATACCTCTCTTATTAACCGTACTTCTGGAGCTGCAGATTAACCATTGTGCTAAGGTACCTATTCCACTAGCACAGTGTTTTGACCCACTTCGATGATAACCGAGGGTCTCGGGTAGTCCCGAGTAGTCGTAATAACGTCGTGATCATAATAGTTCATTGACTCATGAGCGATTTGCAACTGAGCTGATGCTATCGATCGTATCCAAGTTTTCATCCATTATACCCAAGGAATGTCTTAGCAATGGCTCATGATCTGTTGCCGGGCTTCACTCGCCAATTTATCAAGACCTCAGACGGCGTCTCCATTTTTGTCCGCACCAGGATATATTCTGGGAAACCCCCTCTTCTTCTGCTGCACGGTTTCCCCCAGACACATGTCGAGTATCATCGTATCATATCCTCCCTGCTGCCTCACTTTAGTATTATTCTCTTAGATCTCCGCGGATATGGACAGTCAGCTACCGTCCCTAGCACCAACGGATCCAGTTATTCCAAGCGGCTGATGGCCAACGATTGTATCTCCGTCATGTCCCAGCTAGGATACAACGAGTTCCTCCTGGTAGGACACGATCGCGGTGCCAGAGTGGCGTACCGCCTCGCGTTTGATCATCCCGAGGCAGTTTCAAAACTTGTTGTAATCGACATTATCCCAACTGCAGCCATGTTCCAAGGCTTTGGGGATGTGACGGCTGGGTTGAAAGCTTACCACTGGCTATTCCTCGCTCAGCCTGATCCATTTCCCGAAACAATGATTCAAGGCGCAGACAATGGAAAGCACTACTTGGAACATACCCTAGCAAGTTGGACGAAGACAAAGACACTTGAGGACTTTGACGAGAGGGCATTGGACGAGTACAGAAAGGCGTACTGTAACAAAGAAAGAATCCATAGTACCTGTGAGGACTACAGAGCTGGAGCGTTCCTGGACAAGGCCTACGACGAAAAGGATGTGAAGGACGGGAACAAGATACAGGCTCCTATGTTGGCGGTCTGGGGCAACGCGGGAGTATCTGCCGAGTCTTTGCAAAACAAGTCAGAAGGGCCTCTTGAAATCTGGCAGAAGTATGCTCAGAATGTGTGTGGCAAGGCGTTGGATTGCGGGCACTTTATTCCAGAAGAGGATCCTGAGGGTCTAGCTGAGGTACTGGTACCCTTTCTCCTATAGGAGCAGGTACTGATAGAAGGCAGTTGTCCCCCAGTACATCTGATAAGCCATTCTCCTATAATAAAATACTAAAAGGAAAAGTGGCCTATAGGGACGGTGGGAAAATCTGATAAGGCAGTTCGCCTAACGGTTTAGATGGAAACCCTAAGAAATGTTAGCAAAGGGAGTACAGTCGGACAGTCGGGACAGAAAAAGCTATTATGCAAGGTTTGGAGATACACCTAATGGTTACTATTTCCCTTTCGCTTAAACTAGGTACTTATTAAACCATCTGACTACTTGGTCTTCTGCCTGATCAGCCATTTCCTTCTCCTCCTTGTTGTTTGGATTACCTCTAACAGCAAAGCCGTGCTTCGCATTAGGAATAACCACAACTTCAGTATCTACATCCATCTTTGCTTCAAGGATCTCAGCTGCCTTGTGCACTTCCTTCAAAGGCATAGCAAAGTCGACGTCGCCAATGATCATGCTGTAGGGCAGTTTCACAGGCACGATATCTCGGAGAACCTCGATTTCACTCGGGTGAGCAGTGAAGGCTGCGTCGATGATCGTCTTGCCATTCGAAGCTACCTCGCCGTGGGCCAGATGCGTGATACCGTATGCGCCCCAGCAGAAGCCCACCACGCCAAATTTGAGATTAGCTGCTTCGTTGCAACGTAGGTCGTCCATGAACTTGCGAATACCAGGATAGCGCTTCTCGGGCTTGTTGCGGATACTGAAGGGGACCATGACGAATACGGCCTTCAATAAGTTCCATCTGATTCTCCGCTTTAGGAACAACAGTTTTGCTTGGTGAATGTTTGACTTGCGGTTTTACCAGCCATCCCCAGAAACTTCGATCATTGAGAACACTGTCAATGACGTCTTTGATGGCTGACGGCGCAGATGTGCCTGAGAATAATCACATCAGTCTGCAGGTACCGAGAACTAGGGCAGAGACTATGGACTTACCATGCATGAAATCGGGAATGTATACTCTGCAACCAGTCCGCTCTGCATATCTGTCAGCCACACCACGTAGGTTGGCCGTATTCCACCCAAACGCATCCGACATGACGACTATCAGTCCCTTTGCCGAAACCACTTTGGTCTGAGGTTCTGTAACGTACACATCATGGCCATGAAGTTTAGCCTCGCGGCCGTAGACAGGGCCAGGATGGTCATGTCCTGTGTAACAATCGGTGCACGGCATTTTGCTCAAAGTTAACACTGAGTTGAAAGCACAAGATGGCTGATCACTTATTCAGAACTTTCCAACTAGAAATACCGGATGGAATGCCAATTTGGTCAAGATTGCAGTTTATCAAGCGTAGTCAAAGTCTTGGCAAATCCCCGTGTGGGGTTTCCGAGCCTCTGTGCCGATGGGCATCCCCACCAACATACCTAGGCAATGGATCTGGTTTAGCACCCACTCACGGGTCCCTAATGGAGTCTTTTTGGGTGGCACAACGTTTGATACTCCATAGCATTCACGATTGCATTCTCTAACTTGATACGTGACGTTCATTGACAGCAATACAGCTAACTGCCTAGAGCATGATTAGTCACGACCGCCAGGTATTCCCAAGTCTACCATGAGTTAGGAGCAATGTCAGTGTAGACTCTAAAGCCACTATTGTGCTTCGCATCCTCGAAAGCCTCGTGGTGCTCCTCCAGGCCGAACACCTTGTGGCTCGAACCCCCACGCTTGCCCAGCTTGAGAACCCCCGAATTCACCATCTTGATGGTCAACTCGATTCCTCCTCGTGACACCATGACCTTGCCAATAATCTTGATGTTCTTATGCATCACGAGTGTGTACGGAACTGAGATAGACCCAGATGGTCCTCCGCTAAGGACAACTCTCCCTTCTGGAAGCACGGCCTGGATGGCGGCCGAGAAGTACAGAGAGCCGTACACGCTGCCCGACGACCAATCGTTGTATACTTCGACACCGCGCCCATCAGGGCTTGCCTTTCGGATTGCGGCAGCGTCCATCTCGTCATCTCCAGTCATGACGACATAGCTGAATCGCTCGTGGTTCCCAAGCTGCTGTTTCAGGTATGCGAGCTTTGTCTCACTGCGACCAATGGCAATGACGTTGGCACCCATAGCCAGTGCCATGTCAGAGGTAATGCCTCCGTAGGTTCCGGTGGCTGGCCCAAGTAGGATCGTCTCGCCTGCAAGCAGATTGGCAGCCTCGAATAAAGCGCCAGCGGAGATGCTGTATGAGGAGATCTCGTGAAGGTCCGCAGGCGTGTATCCAAGCTGCTTACATAGTTTATCCTCGTCCAACACAAAGATATTCTCGAGGGGGGCCTTTTGGTATTGTTGGAGGGCACCATCACGCCATTCTCCCTGCATGAGCTTACGGCCTTTCGTGCCCTCGCCACCGTGATGGCCTTGGATAATATTCACGCTAGGGTCGTCTCGCGCATAGATGGCGGCGGAGAAAAAGACCAGATCACCGGGCTTAGCAAGTACGGCATCCGATCCGACGGCGTGTACCCGGCCGATATGGCTTGGATGCGGCACCAGGGGAAGACTCAGGTTGAAGACAGGCAGCTTGCCTTGATGAATATCCTCAGCATAAGGGAACACCACTAAGTTTAGAACTTGGACGGCGGCTGAGCCAGCTGTTACTTCAGGGATGGGAAGTTCAATGAGCTCCAGAGGCTTGTCGAATGAAGACAGCCACAAGGCACGGTTCATAGTTGTAGGGATGATGGGACTCATGTTGGGACTGGTGTATTGGGATTGAGAGGTGAGATTGATTGGGGAGAATGGAGGCTTTAGGAGAATTGCGGTTGAAAATGAAATATAAATGCTTGGCTAGTCCCAGTGAGCGACAAGCCAGCTGCCTCATCGGCGACTACTACCAAGGACGTTCGAGCCAGCCTCACAAAACAGCGGGTGGAGTTCAATCCCACCTGATGACACCACTCCACCCATACAACCCATCAAATCTCCACGCAACTGATCTCTAACACCACTCTGGGGGCTTATTTGATCACCTACAAAACTGTAGAGTGGGAAAGGCCCAACAAAGTGGCGGGAGTTTTAAGGCACGCCGTATATCGTCAAATGATACCTACATAGACATCGTGATTGTAAATGAAATTTAAGGAAATTGTGAAGAGAAACTGTCCAGAAGTCTTTACGATAGTCATGAGACGAGAAGAATCGATCAAGAAGCGAAATCAAATCTCAGTCTTTGAACGCCCCCCTCTTACCATGTCATCCCATTCAAGTAGTCTAGACTCTGCATGTCCTGCTGGGCTAGTATGCCTGCTTCGCCCAACTCTGCTGTACCAAATATCTTGCCCCAAGTGTCTATGTCGTATTCTTCCAAATTTTCAACTGATGTCGGCGAATGAGATTGAGTAACGGACCCTATATCGTACTGTTCTCTGGCTCAGGTTCCATCGAAAGTACAAGTTTCCTAATCTCGTGCCCGGCGTGCCCCTGTTGGGGAACATGCTACAGATCCCAATTGATACAGCTGGGCGGCGTCTATATCTCCATAAGCTGGCTAGTAAATATGGCGAAATGTAAGTGTCACAAGTAGGGCCTGACCAAGACCAGCACTTACAAACCCTTCTCCACCAGGTTTACTCTCAAAGTAGGCTCCAATTACTGGATTTTTATCAACTCTCAGCGCGTCGCCAATGAGCTGCTCGACAAGCGCGGGGCACGCTACATCTCACGGCAGAATCTGCCTATGCCTGGAGATGTTGCTTCTGGCGGAAAGCGCGTCGTCTTCATGCCATACGGAAACCTCTGGAAGTGGGAGCGCAAGCTCATACACGAGATTATCGGCCCCGGAAACCGCAACGTCTTTGCCCCTCTCCAGGACATCGAGTCACGAACACTATTATACGACTACCTCACAGAGCCCGATCTTTGGAACCAGGCGAACGCCCGGTATGCCAGCTCCCTTATAATGAGCATGGTGTTTGGGCGGAGGACAAAGATGGGTGACCCAAACGTTGATAGGATCATTGAGATGAATAACGAAATCATGAAGATGTTTGAACCTGGCTCGAACCTGATCGATTCATTTCCTTTCTTGGCAAATATTCCCCTTCCGAAGGCTATTCAGCCATGGAGGTGGTGGGGCGATAGTGTCTTTGAACAATCCAAGAAGTATGTTGTCAATGCTCGTGATATCTAGTAGCTACTAACTTCAAGACAGGAACTTTGCGGAAGAGTTTGAAGGACTTGCCGTGCTTTGTCTCAGAGTTCAAAAGGCTTGAGAGAGATCAGGTGCTTGACTATGAGTCAACAGTCTTCCTCGCCGGATCTCTGATTGAAGCGGGATCTGATACTACACGTGTGGCTTTGAACCAACTTGTGGCTGGGGCCGCGCTGTGTCCCGACTTCGTACAGCGTGCGCGTCAGGACTTGGACAATGTATGTGGTGCAGATGTGCAGAGGCTTCCGGTCGCGAGCGACATTTCAAGCTTGCCCTACATCAAAGCCATTGGCAAGGAAGTTCTTCGATGGAAGTAAGTAAAAAAGAAACCATTGAAGCGCGAGTGTGAATCCTTTGGTGACATAGCTGACAAGTATTCTATAGCATTTCGTTTCCAGAGATTGCCCATTCCTTGATTGAGGATGATTCGTTCAAAGGATACAACATTCCTGCGGGAACCAATGTCATCTGGAATAGCTGGGGTGTTCACATGGATGCCTCCGAGTACGAAAATCCGGAAACATTTTGGCCCGAGAGATTTATGAATGCGGATCTTGAAAAGCCCATCAAGGGACATTTGGCATTTGGAGCAGGTAAGCTATTCCAATCCATGCATGTACGCAAACAAGCAAGCATCATACGGCTAACATGTTATTTCACTATCTAGGCCGCCGAGTATGTCCCGGATGGGTTATAGCTAGCAATAGCCTGCACCTGCTGATTGCGCGCGTACTCTATTGCTTTGACTTCCACCAAGTTCCAGGGCATCCAATCCCAATTGGGAAGCCGTTCGAGATTCGAACTGAGAAGCCCTATGAGGCTAGAATTAGTGTTCGTAGTGCGGCTCATGCAGCATTGATCAGGAAGGATTGTGAAGAGGCAGGGTACCTTTGAGTAGAGAATGGCGATAGAGATTGTGGCCGTTGGGACAGCCGTATACTGCTAGATGACTGCGGGCATTGGATATGTTTTATGGAGATCAACTTGAACAAGATGGAAAACGTGCTGAATGACATTCTTTTTGTTTCTTGTCAGATCTTGGTCAAGCGTACGTTTGAAATTTGGACTGTGTAGTGGAGTCATGATTTGCTGCGTCGCTCGATAGTTGCTCGACGTAGCGGAATGAACATCAGTCCTTCTCAAATATTCTATAGGTATACCGTCATATCAAAGCCACGTAAAGGTCACATAAGGATATGACAAGAATCAGAACAGAGGTTTAATAGGAGCATAACACGTTACTGCTTCTTGTAAGGACTGTGCTACAAATCTGCCCTTGCGTCCTCACCAGCCCATGCCCTCCTGATGACCTCCCGGATGAGATCTCTTTCAATCTCTCTTGGATTAGGGTAAGATTTACTGATGGCGATATCCGCCGCCTTATCGATATCTTCCTCCTTCAATCCAATAGACTTCAAGCTTCGGGGAACACCAAGCTTGTTAAGCAACGTGTTGAGACCGCGTAGAGCATCCCCCTGGCTATCTGGAAGCACTCCAGCCAAAGCCTTCATAGCCTGGGGAACCTTGGGAGCGTTATACGCCAATGCGTGCGGGAGAACAATTGTGTGCGTCTCGGCATGGGGTAGGTTGAAAGAGCCACCTAATGTGTGACAAAGCTTGTGATGCAGAGACATTCCAACGCTGCCTAGGCAAGTTCCGCAGAGCCAAGCTCCGTATTGGCAGATCGATCGAGCTACGATGGAGTCGGGATCGTCGAGTAACTCGTATGATCCGTTGGCGAGAGATCTTACACCTTCAGCGGCCATGAGACTAACCATCGGGTTTGTATTGGGGGCGTAGAGCGCCTCGACACCATGCGCGATAGCGTTGATAATGCTGGTGAGCGACATGGGAAGAGGGAGGGTGAGTGTCAAGTCGACGTCGTATATAACAGTCTTGGGCAAGATTTCAATTTGCGTCTTGGTCGTCTTGATACCGTCTACGGTCTCGCCGAGGATTGGTGTCACCTCACTACCAGCATATGTTGTGGGAATGGAGATATGGTATATCCCTCTTCGGAAGCTGATTGCCTTGCCGAGTCCGGTAGTGCTGCCGCCCCCAATGGAGACGAGAACATCAGGCTCGTTCTGCTGGCAAAACGCGAGGGCCTTCTTGGTAATCTCCAAGGGAGTGTGCATGGTGGCCTCGGAGAAGATCCAACTGGCTTCCACGTGCGACTCGAGAATATCGGTGATTTGCTTGGCTTGGTCGGTTTGGTAGGGAGTCGATAGGACGAGTGCCCGCCGGTACCCAAGTTGTTCAAGGCATTGCGGAAGTTGATGGATTGAACCTCGTCCAAAGATGATCTTGTGAGGGAGGGGCGAGTACACGAAGGGCTCCATCTTGGATAAGGACGTCTTGTATTTCTTTGAAACAAGTCTTGAGAGTGGCATCCTGATATCCCATCAAAGCAATTCTCTTTGCTTTATCTTGGTTCCGGTTCCTGAGCGACTGGACGCATCTAGCCACCGAGTCACCCGGCTTTTCCGTACCCACTGACCCCACCATCATCGGCACTTCACACTTCACAGGTACTCCGCGGTGGGAACGGTCCTAAAAAGACATTGGTGACCGTGCCGCCAAACCCAAAGATTCAGTCATTGAATAGCCCGTATACTTGTACAGACCCAGTTCAAACCACTGTTTCTTCACTGATATTACTTTATCTGCAGTTCTCAGACGCAAGGTCGATTGGTTACGTGCCTTGGCACGTGCATTCAATTGATGGAGGTCAATTTGGCTTTCGCCGACTAACTTTCACAAAAGTCAACCCAATTCCTTCAAACCTTCGGTCCCAGAACCCCGCCATTACCCCGCCTTTATCCTCTTGCTGTCGTAGTCTCAGACTATGACTAGCCTAATCTTTATATCAATAACAGGACCCCCTTTATAGTAATAACCCTTTTAGCTATATTATAAAGCTACTCTTTATATATATTTAAGTTACCTATAAAGGCAGTAAGGAATGCTACCTAGTCTAATTAAAGGAAAAGACCTTCTCTTAGGACCTTCTTAAGGTCCTTAAGATCTAATAGCTTATTATTAACCTAGCTTAGATTTATTAAG